>CAOJBK010284522.1:0-16364 GCA_948294925.1 Codiaeum variegatum | reverse complement strand
TAAACATAGATTTGTGAAAATTTTCACTTGATGATTAATTGGCATATTCATTGGTTTGTTGATTAAATGTACAATTTGATTTAATACGAGTTGAAATGTAGGTAGATGCTTTAATCCATCATTAATTTCTAGATTTGATTTTCAATTTCTTTAGAATTTTGTTAAGTGCAAGTTTAGTTTTTTAAAGTTTACATTAGTTAAAAATTAGTTCATAAATCTAACGATTATTCTGATCTAGATAATAGATTAGAAGATTGAGTTGGTGCTTGATCGAATAAAACAACGAATCCCTTGGGAGAACAATATTGGGACTTGCCAATTTTACCACTTGATATGACCATGTGTACTTGCGGGTGTTGCAGCTAAGCTCGATCAAGCAACTTAGGCAACATTAAGGATACAACCTGCTAGACTAAAAATAAAAAGGCAGTCTAGGTAACAATAAAGGGAGCTCACTAAGTTAAAAACCTGTAAGCGCGGCTTAGGCAAAAATAAGAGCTTAAATCAAAACGAAAAAAATTGAGGTCTTATTTATCTTTTGGAACACCTAAAATAAAATATTTGAGACAGGAAATTAAAAAGAAATAGACAAAACAAAAATTCTTATTCTAAAAAAAAATCTAAAGTCTAGACTCAACCCTCAATCTCGATCAGAAGGGCATATCTCTTTGCCTTTTCCTTTGGTCGGGATGCCTCAATCTACCACTCAGTATACTCAGACAAGTTGCCATAATCATCACCTAGGACCACCACTGCCCTTGAAAAATCTCTAGTCCATCGAGAGAGAATAGCTCTAGCTACTCGATCAGTCACCATGATCGCCTCAAACAAAGGGACATCTGAGGAAACACCCTAATCATGTCCCATTTGGCGAAGGACTCTGGTAGCCTAATACCAAGACACATACCTAAAACAAAGCAGATACATATGTTTGTATCCCTGACTCCTTAGTATAAACTGTTTGATGGTAGAATACCACTCAGGCTTTCATAGTAAATCTGAAGAACCCAGCTCCATCAGCCAGTTGATCCATTCCTTATCAGAACCAAAGAAGATAGCAATCCAAGATTGATACCACAAGGCATAGTAATTTGGTCTATCAGGTCCAGGAACGATCTTAAAATGATTTTTCTGCTAGATATAAGGAAAAGAATACACGAGTCAGTAAAGCCTCAGAACATGCTAAAACAAACAAGTTGAAAGGGTTAAAATTACCTGGAGCAAAATCGAACTAATCGTCCAAGGTTCTTTTGAGCTCTGATAACGGTCGAGGCTCAGTAGTGTGCCAAGATTATGCCCACAATTGACTTACCTTCACCCATCTAGGGTATTAGCTCAGCTATTCTCGCATCTCCCCATCCAAATGGGCCCATAAAAATATAACCCGATGTCATTCCAAAAGCATAGGCCTTTAGTCTCCGAGTCATCTAGACGGAATCATCATTTGATTCCTCCCAAAATATGGGCCAACGCAGGCAGGTCCACCAAATTATCCTTCACTATATCTAAAGCCTCTTCAGTACTCAAATCCAATAATCTTTTGAATGAGTTGAAATAGCTTACCCGTTCAACTGGAACAACCTGGTCAACCTCAGGGTCCGTCGCAGCCAAAAAGGAAAACTCCTCAAAAGTTGGATACATCTAGCCCATACTAGTCCCAAACTGGAATACATGATCAACCAGATCCTAAAAACAGATGCAGGCATTCAGAAAGTCTCAGTCTATCCTAACACCTCTCAAAGTTGGCAAAGATGCCATACCATATTTTCCTAGGTTGATCCGGCTCACTTTGTCCAACTTCTGGCACCATGCATCACATGATTGAAATAAAGCTCCATATTACTGGCAAAAAAGAAAAGAAACTGACTTTTTCTATAAAATAATTTCAATCCCTAGTGATTTTTTGACTGAAAAATTGAATTTTGTACTTCTATTTATAGTGGCATGCAGATCAAGGCAGAAAACTGAGTTCGGAAGGCTAAAGCATAAGTCCAGGAACAAAACGCACACATTTTGAACTAAACGCATGTGTTTTGGCCAAAACGATGCGTTTAGGTCTTAACACATGCGTTATGGTCTGAGAGCATGCATGATGCCATGTGGCGCATTTGTGGGGTACCACATGGTACGCTCTGATTCGGCTTGTCAAAACGATCCGTTTCAATCCAATTCGATTTCGTTTTATCCCAATTTTCGTCCTGAAAAATTTCCAAAATAAAATTTTCAAGAAAAAATAATTTCTAGCAGTTAGAAAATAATAATTAAAAACTGAAAGAAAAATAATTTTTTCTCAGAAAATTTATACAACAAAGTGTTGAAATTGTTTTTACAAAGCCCGTGGCTGGGGCTCGAATATAGTCAAATACATATGCATGAATCATGGATCATCCTCATGCTCAGGCTCTTTCGTTGTATCCTCCTCATCAGGGTCGTCCACTAGACCATGTCGACGGATGACTCTCCGCTCCAGTCAACTCCTTAGAATATAGTTCTTTGTAAGAGTACTGCTCAACTCGAACATGGCACTCTGATGGTTATCTATGGCCTGACCATAGAATAAGCCAGGAACCTGGAAATGATATATGAGAAATCAAAAATCATCAAAGCGAAAGCTAAGTAAAAAATAAGGGCTGAAAAACATACCATGTCTGGAAACCGAGTAAAGTCCACCCTCTGTGTCCCAAACAAGTAGTTAAGGTTAAAATATCAGCCTTGACTGGCACTCGCCACATCAATATAAGGGAAATAATTAGCAATCAGAGGTAGCCTGTGCCAAGTTTGACTGGTATTGGCTGGCACATAAGAAGAGGAAGCTCCTATACCTGAACAGCTAGAACTCTGTGGAGGAGCAGTAGGATGGCTGACAGCGGTTGAATGATTGCCTTCACTCTGAGACCTCCATCTCAAAGGCTCTGTATCTCCCCTTGTCATAATCATGAAGTGGGGGTACTCCAACAATCAACTGAGATGCCATCAAATCTGAGTAAGAGGTGTCCATCAGCAATTAGTCCTCACGGGCTCCCCCCTTTCGCCAATACTCTTGAAAGGCAATAGACATCGGCTCTCTCATCTATGCAGGAGGGTCATAAGGAACAACTCTCACCCCAGTCATTTGAACCAACACTCGCTCTCTGAGGAAGAACTTCATTAAAGAGGAAAAGTCGATCAGAATTTGCCTTCGAGTGGCGGTAACACCAACAACATCAAGATCCATAATCCCAAGGTTAACCATGTGGAAAGGATTCCAGATGACTTGAGCGTCAATCAAGGTAGTAAATAAAAAATTTGCCAAAAATATGAGTAAAGAAATGCCAGCACGTACCTGAGTGAAGGTTTCCAGAATATGTCAATACTTAGAGAAAGAGAAAGGAAATTTGTGAGTAAAATGAAGCTCCATGGCCCTTTTATAGGCAAAAATCTCCGACCACCACATTAAATGCATTCACACTTAACATTCACGTTTTCCCAAATATGAATGCTAGGGGGGGTAGCTTCGAATCCTAATTTTGGTACCATTAAATCTGGCTCATTGATACTAGTCTAATGGATTTGACTGTGCTCAATTTGGACTTCAAATGGTTCCAAAAAATCTAAAAACCTGAATCGGACTAGACTGAAATAGACTCAGGAAAAACCAAACGCAGAAAACCAAGCCCAAAATAGCGTCGCGCATGGCCTAAACAACAACAACACACACACACACACACATACGTAAACAACATCATTCATGCACATGTCATTTAACGCATGCGTTGGACACCTTACACACATGGCGTCATTTTGACGCATGCGTGATACTGTTCATGCATGGCTCTGATACGATTCGTTATAAATACGTCATTTTGACAGAATAAAAAATAACTCAGAAAATTTTTACAGAACCCAAAATCGAATATGATATTCATTTCTAGCCCCTCTAAACACTAAAATACTAAAAATTACTTCTAAACATTGTCATTTTATCCATTCAGTCTCACTTTTCAGATTCCTTACAGTTCATCAGTTCAGTCATTTTCAACCTGGTTTTAGACAGTTATTCCACAGTGCTTTCCAAACACAACGGAGACCCGTTCCAATTTTATCAAGCCTCCAGACCCGCCAATTTTGAAATTCTGAAAAAAGGTAAATACGGTACAGTATCTTCTGACCCATTTTAAATTCATTTTAAGCCCTTTTTAATATGAATTAAGGCATAATCATTTCAATTAATTATTTTTTCTGAAATAATTTGTTTTAAACCCTTTTTATCTGAATTAAGGCATGTTCATTTCAATTAATTATTTTTCTGAAATAATTTATTTTAAGCCTTTTGAAACTAAACTGAGGCATATTAATCAATTGATTATTTTCTGAAATAATTTCATCTGAAGCCCTTTAAGTCTGATTTAAGGCATTTTTATGAAAAATCATTTTTCATAAATTAAAACCGATCAAACCCTAAAATGAACTTAGGTGACTCACTCTAAAAATCATTTTTCATTATTCAAATATCAGAATTGGTTAATAGCCTAATGGTTAATTGTTTTACAAATTTAAAACCGATTAGATACTAAACATCAAACAATCCACTGTTATCAAAATAGCCCCCAACCCTTCGCGAGAAGGGAGAACGACGTAGGATTTGATTCCTATTCCAAAGGATACGCCGGCAAGCCTTCTCATGTCTTCAACTCCAAACCTTTAATTTTCTTTTATTATATTTTTTATATTTTCTGTATTATTTTTATTTATTGTATTTTATTGTTATTTTTACTGTTATTGGATTTGCCTTTGGGGAATGTGTGCTCCTCCAAGATCATAAGACTAGAGGGGAGATCTCCTAATTTCAATTATTTTATTTTAAGTTATTATTTAGTATTATTTTCTTTAGGGTATTGTACCTTCCCTAAAACCTGAAACAGGCTAGAGGAAGGCCTCCTGGCAAATGTTGTTTTACTACTTTGTGCGATTGCCCATTTGCATTATTACTCTGTTTATGCATCATTTTGGCATGCTATCCTATTCATGCACCATAAATAACTGTTCATGCATACATGAAACTGTTTTGAACTAAAATCATACATTTTAAAGCCAAAAGTTGTAATGTAAAAATGGTAAAAAAACTATTTTTCCACAAAAAATTGTTTTATCATATCACAATCCTTGAACCCTCTTTTGTTCAAAGGAACATCCTTTTCCTAAAATTGGGTAAAATATTTTTTTAAAAAATGGAATTATTATTATTGGTTTCTTAATCACCATGGACAATTTTCTTAAAGATTAGGTGGCGACTCTAAACACTTACACACCATGTGCATGCCAACGAACACAAATGGGACCCGACTTCAATACGCGATGCCATGTGCAATCTGGCTCCCAGCAGTTAGTTTCCTTCGAGACTTGAGCTCGAAGGTGCGCTAGAAGATCCTCCGAGGCACTTGGACTGTGCCTCATAATCATTTAAATGAGGAGAAAATTGCATACTAGAAAGCCATGAATTGCAAGCATAAAAAATCTCACGACCAATGAAGCTCCAATAGGACCGATAAAATGCTGGGTTGAATCCATCCACTCCATAAGCCTTGTTAGGATGCATAGACTTGACAACTGTTGTGTATTCATCAAACAAAAAAAGGGGCCAACAATGCTTCGTTCTCTTCTTTGGTCACTTTCTCAAACAACTCGATAGGAGGGCTGGTATCCGGATTGCTGAGTGCCTAAAGGTCAAGGAAATTATTATTCTGCCTATTCTTCTTAACTTGAATGACAGTAGAACAAATAAATAATAACGTTGTATGATCCGATGCCATATAAGGAAGGTTCTCTAAAGTTCAATTTGGAAAAAGAGAGAAAAAAACCCATTACCAATACATCTATCCAGGTATTCTTCAACCCACTTTGGCATGCCTCTCTATTTTTCTAAGTATATTGATGACCAATCAAGTCTAGTTCATCTAAACCACTGTCTAAGAGAGCATTTTTTAAAGCCTTTAAGAAGCCATAATGGTTGAGCTACTCCATCTAATTTATCTTTTGGTGATACTGTTGCGTTGAAGTCTCCTAATACACACTAAGGAAAATTGTTAACATTAGACAAGGTGAGTAGTAGATTCCAAGAATCCCTTCTTCTTTGCCTTTTCAAACAGCCATAAAATGTCATGTCACCACGTTCTGATATTTCACCAAAACATCAATATGATTCACAAAGTAACTCAACAATTCACAATCTACATTCGATCGCCAAAATAATGCTAAACCTCCACCGATCCCTACTCTACCAACAAAACATTTGTTAGCAAACCCAATCTTTAAACGTATTTCCTCCACTGACCTTTCAACACTCTTTGTCTCTATTAAGAAAATTATTTGTGGGTAATGAGATCTGATTATCTCTTTCAATTGATGAATTGTACGGGATTTGCCCAATCTCCTAAAATTCTAACTTTTGCAATTCATTGCAAATGGCGAGTCTATTGAGCAGATTTTACTAAAAAAAATTGTAAGTTGAGTTCTACATTATTTGATTCACCAGAAGATGTAGCCTTGAAAGAACCATTACCACTGGCTTCTATTCTCACCTCCTCATTATCAACCTACATTCTATCTTTTATTGTCATCTGCATTCCATGTTCTCTCCTTCTCTTCTTTTCATCTTGAGTCAAAATTCCTTTTTGCTTATGTTCCTTTTGTTTCTACCCAATTGACTCCAGACATGTTGCACTCGAAACACAATGCTCCACCTATTTTCTCCCATTCAGAATATTAGGATGAAGGTATTCAAGTCTGTCCCTAATATTAGTCATTTCCCATTCCTCATTTTCATCTTGAAGCCACTTATTTATTGCTGCATTATTTCTCTTTGTTTTTGCCTTGAGCCAGTCCCCCCATTCACGTTTAATGTCGGGTCCATGCCTAAATATTAGTTGTGAACATTGTTCCTCGGTGTGACCAAGTATACCACATAAATAGAAAAAGAGTCCAAGATGCTCATACTTGAAGTTCACCAAGAATGACTCCCCATTTGATTTTGAATCCATTTACAGTGCTTCAATGGCTTCCAGGAATCAGCACACACCTGAATCATCACATATCATTTATTGAAACCACTGTTATTCTTGTTATCATACTTGACAAACACACCAACAAAAATTACCAAGATGCTTACCAATGAACTTCAACATATAACCAGCTAGAAGGTTATAAACATGTACCTGAAATTCTATATCATGGAACTCTACTCCTTCCGGTGTCTCCCTCTCCTTCAAATGGTATAGAACTAAGTGAAAATTATAAAAAATCCATGGGCCTCCACTGATCACCTTTTCTAGGCTGGCAACATGGTAAAAATGAAAGAGAAAAAGTCCCTTTGATACCTCTGTAATACTGATCTCTATATGTGGACGTCGTACATCAGATAAACAACTTCTCATTGTAGTAAAATTGATAGTTCGATCCGCCGACAAGCGACCCACCATGCATAGATCATAATCTGATTTCTCCTCTTGCACTTCCTCGCTCGAAACAATAAACACATCTCCCTCATATGGCATAAGACAAATTAGCTAATTGATCTTCCATGAAAATCAATCTAAAGATAATAGAAATTCGACAAAAAACAGAAACTAGATCAATAAGAAATTTTTTTCATAGAAGGAAGGTGGCTAAACTCTCATAGAAACCTTGAAGAGGTGACATCTTTTTAATTTAGGAGTATTTGATAAGTTAATTTAATTTTATTCAATAGACATTGATTAAGTCTAATACCTGAATAATATGTATTTTATTAGTTTAAATATAATATGAAGGTAGAATAATGTATTGAGCTGGTAAAATGTGATTAGTTAAATGTATATGGATGATATCATTTGACATCCGTACTGAAGTAGATATATGATCTTGGATTTAATATTTGAATGGGCGAGCAGAGTGGTTTGATAACATTTTCATATTCACCTAACTTTAAAATATTACCAATCTATTTCTTAATTAGGGTTTCCAAGTTTGATCACATTTTGCTAAGTCAGCAATGGTAAGAGTACTTTGTGTGAATCTGAAATTCGTGAAGTGAGAATACGAGTTGTCCTCAGCTTGTAAGGGCAATAAATAAAAAAAGAAAAAAAAAATGGTGAACTGCAATTCTCTTGCAATAAAGAGTTTTTTTTTTTTTCCTTTGCCAAATGGCAATAAAGAGTTTACGCGTTTAGAATTTAGAAAAACATTAATGAATAAAGGTCCAATTAGTCTCTTAAATTTTTTGGACTTTTTACATAAATACCCAAAAAGGTCCCATCAGTAACATTTTTACGGCACAAATTTTTAGTTTACATATATTCTACACGTGTCAGTATAATGTGTGTTTTTTTTTTTGTAAAAAATGTCAGTATAATGTGTAGTGCTAATTATTTTCACAAATTCAACTTCCAATCCATGACATACTGTATCTTTTTGTTTTTAGTGAAAATGAAAACAAATACTTTTCTTATACATTTATTAAAAAAAAAAACTATATTGCAAAAAAAAATCAAATATTTCTTAATAACGACCTGGAATTTTGTTACTATATTAAATATCTTTAATCAATGCATGGTTTTACGAAAAAAAAAAAAGAAAAAACGGAAACTGAAGTAAAAATGTAAAAAAATAGTAAATAAATGCCAAAAACCTGTATAGGTGTAATTTCCCTAAAAAAAAACATTTTTTTAAAGAGCAACATATATTTTTAAAAATAAATATACATTTTTCAGATAATAATAAATATTTATCAGAAAATATTATATAATAAATAATAAAAAAATATATATAAATATAAAAATATATATTTCTTTAAGAGTATCATATATTTTTAAAAAATAATATATATTTCTTAAAAAATAATACATATTTTTAAAAAAATAGTAGATAAAAAATAACAAAAGAGTACACATAAACACAAAAAAATATATATTTCTTAAAAAGTATCACACATTCATAAAAAATATTATTCATTTATCAGAGAACATTATACATTTGTCGGAGAATAATATATAACAAAATAACAAAAAAGAATACATATCACAATTAAAAAAAATTTTTAAAAATTAAAACTATACATATTACAAAAAAAAATGAATTTTAGAATTATTTTAGGCATACAATCATTCAAATTTTGATTTATTTTAAAAAATTTTAATTGAATGCAATTCAAAAATTAGATTTTTGTTTCCAATGTTGTGAGAAAATAATAATTTGCTATCTTCAATTTAAACTTGGTTTTAAATGTCTATTGAAATAAATTGTCAATTTTTTTTTAGTTTTCTAGCAAAAACTAGAAAAATAGTATACTTTTTTAACTAACAATATCCATTTATTAGTAAATAATATACGATCTTCAAAAAACAGTATATATTTTTCAAAGAATAGTATAAATTTATCAGAAAAATATACATTTATCAGTAAACAATATCTAATTAGCAATAAATAGTATACTTTTATCGTACTTCATGTTTATGTTTTATAAAATTTTTAATTCATATATGTTATCTTAAACATGGTTTGGATTTCATTTTAATAGAATTTAATATGTCGTCGATCTTCATTCATAACAAAGGTCTTTGAAACTAAACGTGAATTTCTATACTATATATTAGTTGGGAATTGCAATTTAATTTCTCCATGGATATATTTCTCCAAAAACAGTATACGTTTCTTAAAGAATAATATATATTTATCATAAAACAATATATATCTTAGTAGAGAACAGTATAAACTTCACATTTATTTATTTTAATACATTTTTCTTAAGTTAAACCATCTAATGAGGAGTTGTTCACTGTGTATGACAATGAAAACAAGAAGATAATGAACTTGAAACAAAGAACTTGTACATGTAATAAGTTTTAATTAGATGAGATACCATGTAAGCATGCAATTGCAGTACTAAAGGATATGCATCAAGATTCCTATGACTATTGTTCTGAATATTATAGTAAGGAGACAATAATTGCTACATATGAAGCTACGATATATCCAATTGGCTATTAAGACACTTAGACTATAACAGATGAAGTCAAAGATATAAAATTGCTTCCCTCGGAGGATAAAGCAAAACCTGGAAGACTAAAGAAAAGAAGGGTTAAAGGAGCATAGGAGGCTAAGAATCACGACAAGTGTGAATGATGTGGACAAGTTGGATACAATAGAAAGACATGCAAAATTTTACCAAAGAAAAATAATTTTCAATATTTGAAACTAGTTCATTCTTTTTATTCTTAAATAAAACCATTAGTTGATTAATATTATTTTATATTAATGAGTTCAAACTTCTATCATATTTCAGTATACTTTTGTTGTGGTTGCCACGTTTGACCTATATTTTAGTTACATTTAATATTGCTCTTACTTTCTTATTATTTTTGTGTAGAAATATTCTCTTTACTTTTTTATAGTTTTTTTTTTTAAAAATTATGTATTTGATTTAACTAATTAAACATATGTTGTTATTCAATTTCAATGGTAAATACACCAATGTAACTTTTTATGGGATTCTTGATGCTAGAACCAAACTTTATCTTAAGACATTTCATACCTAATCACAACTCTCAATTATTTAATTGGCCTATCTACCTCAATAACAAATAATGGATATTTACATGCATCTGGTAAAAGAATTTGTAAATTCCAATCTCCTAAAAAAAGCTCCAAATTGTACTTGATTATAAAATTGAAAAGCAATAAATTACGTCACATACAATATGACCAAATATAGTTTTTACTATTGGATACAAATATCAAAACATTATCCATTTATATGTAAAATAATATCTAATTATTAGTAAATAGTATAAACAATATCATTTATTAGTGAACAATAAACTTTTGTTACTATAAGGATAAAAATAAAATGAGAATACAAAAGTCAATGTTGTTATGACATGATCATAATTGTTATAACCGAAGCAGTTATTTTTAAACATCTCTAGTTGAGTACTAAAAAGACTATCTTCTAGCTCACCGATAATATCATTTGACATATACGATGAAACATGAGCTGGAAAATGATCCTCAAGTAGAATCTTATACTTCCAATGCTGCAAAAAAATTTTTTAAAAAATAAAATGGATTGAAACTAAAAACATTAATAAAATGATAATATACATTCCTTAAAAAATAATATACATTTCTCAAAGAACAATTTATATTTCTCAGAAAACAGTATACATTTCTCAGAGAATAATATACATTCTTCAGAGAACAATATACATCATAGTAAAGAACAATATACATCTTAGCAAAGAATAAGATGAATTCAAACAAAAAAAAAATCAAAACCATACCTCAACATTCATAGAATACAATTCAAAAATCATACTTTTATTAATAATAAGCAAATGCCATATAACTGTAAGTGAAAAATTTCCTAACATCACATCTATAAAAATTGAGATAGTGAGATAAAAATTTTTTAAAAAAATTGTAATGTCTCTCATCACATGAAACTCCAAATTAAAACATTATGCTACCTACTTGTATGAGCTCAAATATGTTGTCAATATGTTTTATAAATTCTTTTTTATGTACAGGGAAATGCATACCAATAACTCATTCACCAAAGGAAATAAGATAATTTCCATAAACTGAGGATGTCGCTGAAGTCTAAACTCTTAAACAAAACTCCACTCCACACTGGAATAACCATGCACCTCCAATAAGTCGAGCAAAAAAAAGATCCAAAACAATAACACAAAATCATGTTTTGTAAAATGAAATCAAAACAACAAAATTGCCAACTTCAGAATAGAGTTTAACATTTTCAAATAGAATTCCAATCAGAGATAAATGATTTATAAAAACGAAAAAGCCTCACCTCATAGTAAATTGTGAAGTTGTCTTTGTCTTCCATGTAACTCGACCTCAAATTGAAGTGAATCATATAAATTACCCATAAGGTTGTCAGCAATATAGCTGAATCAAATAGTGTATGTATGTCATATTCCATGACGAAACTACAATACATTCTTACAGCTAAAAACAAAGCGGTCAGCTCCTGTGATTTCATTGAATGTCCTGCAAAGAAATAAAAATTGTAAACCCTTAAAAGGTACAACCAATGACAACATTTATCTCCCAAATTGGGCTAGAAAATGATGTTAATATTATGAAAAATTGAAAAATATTATACTAAATAAACATTTTGATCATCAACATTAGCAAATTCTAATCAATTACAATTGCAAAATTTTATTTAAAGTTCCAATCTTTCCATCAATGTAAGATTATATGTTGCCTTTTTCACATTCTAGCCTTTAATTTTAGGTTCTATAATCAGTCATGCTTAATGTTTCAAGTGACCTAGAAATTATCCCTAATTTCTAAATTGAATCTCATTTGACCTAATTTTTACAAAAATTTAAAAATTGGGAACTCTAAATTTAATTACCAGCACAAGTTTTATCCTTCACGAGCTCGTAAATTAGCATAAAAATTCCAATGACATGAATAGGCTTAGCAGAAACAAAGAGATTATCATGATCATGAACCAACATTCAAAGAAAAACCAAAGCTGCCATTCCCAAAACAATGGCTAAAAAAGCTTTGATCTTGGGTGGTTGACGCCAAACCAAAGTGGTCGGCCTCTTAATCGCCTTCATCTTTACTACTCTAACTGAGTTTCAGAGTTTAATTGAAGATGAGAAAGCAAGAAATTGGAGATGGAAACAAGAGAAGGACTTAGAAGAATTAATTGGGAGAAAGGAACAGAACGATTTCTCAGTTAAAGAAAATAGAACGTCAAAATGAAAAAGGTAAAGATAAAAATAAGTAAATATGAATTAAAACAAAAACTACCATATAAATGTGAAAAATATTTAAAAAGTAGTAAACCAAATAATTTCCTCAAAATGTTTTGTAATGTCCAATTAAGAATTTTTTTTTTCTAATTTTACCAATTAACTTGAGCATGTAGGTGACTTGAAGGTCGTTTGGACTACTTGTTGAGTCCCTCAAGATCAGTAAATATAAATGAAATTTATTTTTCGTTGGTATATGGATCATGCCAATTAAAAAAATCATCAAACTCTTCATTATTTATATATTTTTTAATTTGTATGATATTTATTTAATTTTATTATATTTTTATTTATAGCCGACCCTAATTAATTTAGAATTAAAATTTTGTTGAGTAGAGTATATTTTATTTAGATTTAGAATTTTACAATTTATTACAAATTTAAATATAAAAAAGTGAAAACAAAGGGGAAAAGAAAGGGAAAAAATAATTTTTTGTTATAAATAAAGGGAAAGTAAAGAATAGAAAATAGAGAGGACAAAGAATTTCTGTGTATCATTCTATTAACTGTAGCCTCTATTTATAGGAGTAAAGTAATATAAATATATGACAAGATACATTGTACCAATATAAGGATAGAGATAGACATCCAATAGTGATATTTATCACAACACTCCCCTTTGGATGTCTGTTACAAGGAATAAGCATCGTTAAGACCTTACTAAGTAAAAACCCTATGGAAAAAAACCTAGTGAAGGAAAAAAAATATATTATTCTTGTAGTATTTATGTCATAACATTGCATCGTTAAAAACCTTGCAAAGAAAATCCAATAGGACAAAATGTAAGCTAAGGGAAAAAGGGTATAGTTGACTAAATCTCCCCCTCACGAAGACATAAGTTTTGTAAAAAATCTTTTAGTCAGTGCATACCAATTTTGGTAACTAACTTTTCAAATATGGCTGTTGGGAGTGTTTTTATAAACAAATCTGCCAAATTATCAATTGATAGAATTTATTAAACATCTAGAACTCCTTGCTTTTGAAGATCATGTGTGAAAAAGAACTTTGGTGAAATGTGCTTAGTTCTATCTTCCTTGATGTATCCTCCTTTAAGTTGTGCTATATAAGCAGCATTTTCTTCATATAGCATTGTTGGACTTCCTTTATCATATTAGAGATCACATGTTTCTTTGATATGATGGACCATAGATCTCAACCATATGCATTCTCTACTAGCCTTATGGATTGCTAATCTTTCAGCATGATTTGATGATGTGGCAGTTAAAGTTTGCTTAGTAGAGTGCCAAGATAGGGCAGTGCCACCATATGTAAACAAGTATCCCCTTTGTGATCTAGCTTTATGTGGATCAAATAAATATCCAACATCAACATATCCAATTAATTTTGACTTCAAGTCATATGAGTAAAATAAACCCATATCTGATGTTCCACGTAAATAACAAAATTCTTGTTTCACACCGTTCCAATGTCTTCGAGTAGGTGAAGAATTATATTTTACTAGCAAACTTATAGAGAATAATATGTCAAGTCTTGTATATTTAGCAAGATACATTAATGCATTAACTGCACTAAGATATGGTACTTTTGGACCGAGTATCTCTTCACCATCTTCTCGAGGATGAAAAGAGTCATTTTTCACATAAAGGGATCGAACCATCATGGAAGTACTCATGGGATGGCATTTATCCATATTGAAACACTTTAATATCTTTTCAATATAAGCTAATTGATGGATAGAAATCCCTCCATATAAATGCTCAATCTGCAGGTCAGGACAAAATTTTATTTGTCCTAAATCTTTCATTTCAAATTCATTTTTCAAATAAGAAAATGTTTGAGTCAACTCACCAGGAGTTCCAATTATGTTCAAATCATCAACATAGACTGCAATTATAGAAAACCATATTTTATTTTCTTGATAAAGACACATGGACAAATTGAGTTATTAGAATAACTTTCTTTTAAAAGATATTCACTAAGATGATTATATCACATTCGTCCATATTGTTTTAATCCATACAAAGACCTTTGTAGCTTAATTGAATACATTTCTTATGATTTTGAGCTACATGCTTCAAGCATTTTCAATCCATTAGGGACTTTCATGTAAATGTCATTATCCAGTGATCCATACAAATAAGTTGTGACTACATCCATGAGTTGCATATGGAGTCCTTCTATACTTGCCAAGTTAATTAGGAATCTAAATGTAATTGCATCAATAACCGAAGAATAAGTCTCCTCATAATCAATGCTAGGTTTTTGTGAGAAACCTTGTGCCATAAGTCGTGCCTTATATCTCACAATTTCCATTTTCTCATTTCATTTATGTACAAAAACCCATTTATAGCCTGCAGGCTTAATAGATGTTAAAAAAATGGGTCCAAAGACTTGGCATTTTTCTAATGAACTTAATTCTGCCTAGATTTCATATTTCCATTTTGGCCAATCATCTCTATGTTGACATTCATTAACAGACTTTGGTTCAATGTCATCATTTTCTTATGCAATATCCATTATAACCGCATATGAAAATACATTATCGATAATAGTTTCATTTTTGTCCCATATTTTTCTTGAATTGACATAGTTGGTTGAGATCTCTTTATTTTCATCATTTTTAGGTACCGGAACCTCTCCAGGGGTTATTTGCTCATTTATGTCAATTTCAGTTATAAGCTCTTCAGGAGCATCAATAATTTTAGAATTTTGGTCTCTTTTCTTTCTTGGATATTTATCATGGACTCATTTGGTATCGTATTAACATGTTTTCCTACTGGGACATCAATTTTAATCGAAACATTTTCAGCTGGGATATGAGATTTAGTAACTCTTTTTAGATCACATAATGCATCTAGCAGTTGATTTGTTATACTTTGCAAGTGAATGATCCTTTTAACTTCTAGTTCACATTGTTTTGTATAAGGATCAAGATGATTTAATGAGGGCTTATTCCAAACCATATGTTTCTCTAATTGTCCAATCTCTCCCCCTAATTTGGGAAACAAAGTCTCATTGAAATGAGAATTATTAAATCTCGTAGTAAAGACATCTCCAGTTAATGGTTTAAGATATTTAATTATAGAGGGAAATTGATATCCAATATATATACCTAATCTCCTATGTGGTCCCATTTTTGTATGAAGTGGTGAATTAATTGGAATATAGACAACACATCTAAAAATTCTCAAATGGGATATATTTTGCTTCTGGCCAGTAACCAATTGTAATGGTGAAAATTTATGATAACTAGTTGGTCTGATGCGTTTAAGAGTCGCTGCGTGTAAAATTGCATGTCCCCAAGTCAAAATTGGGAGGTTTGTTTTCATAAGTAATGGTCTAACTATTAATTGCAGACGTTTAGTTAAAGACTCTGCTAAACCATTTTGAGTGTGCACATGAGTTACAGTATGTTCAACAGTTATTCCAATTGACATGCAATAATCATTAAAGGCCTTAGATGTAAATTCACCAGTATTATCAAGACAAATTATCTTAATAGCATAATTTGGAAATTGTGCTTTTAATCTAATTATCTAAGCAAGCAATCTTGCAAATGCTAAATTTCTAGTCGGTAATAAGTATACATGTGACCATCTT
>CAOJBK010284415.1:0-12463 GCA_948294925.1 Codiaeum variegatum | reverse complement strand
CATGAACTTCATGGATTTCTGTAATTTCTTACCTTCTCTTATTCTTTTGATTTAATTATGAAATAAACCTTGTTATATACCTAGATTAGACAAGTGTTACTCGATTGTATGGGTTGATTAATGTTTATTCAATGAATATTTTGATTTCTCATTAAGTTTATCTTTTGATATATTTTTTTTTGGAAATCAATTGCAATTACCAGCATGTTTTTTATTTATGTTGTTTAGACTTTACTAAAGATAGAGAGTTTTAACCTAAAACACTCAAAAGCTTAATAGGATTATGTGTCTTCTAGAGATAGATTCACAAACTCCTAGGGTTTACATATTTTTCATTAGATCTTCATGCTATTTCTAATTGAATAAGATTAAGAAGATATTCCTTTCTTATTACTTAGGAATTAGGGGTTTATTTCTTGAGAAAGATTTAAACCTAAATTGATGAAAAATCCCACTTGATGATTGATATAATCATTGGTATATTGATTTAACATGCAATTTGAGTAATACGAGTCGAAGTCTAGGTAGATGTTTTAAATCCATTTTAGTTTTCAGATTTGATTTGCAAACTTTCTCTGAATTTTCTTTAGTTTTTATTAGTAAAATTTTTTAGTTCATAAATTTAACGATTATTGTTAGCTAGGCAATAGTTTAGGAGACTGAGTTGGTGTTTGATTCAACAAACCATAAAGAAATTCCTTTGGGAGAATGATACCGGGACTTATCGGGTTTTACTACTTGATATGACCCCGTGCACTTACAGGTGTTAAAGATGAATACTATATATCAATAATGCAATCACTTCACTACCTTCACAGAAAAGAAATTACCTTTTCAATCGTCTACCTTCTTATCCTTTGCACCAAATCGGGTTTGATTGACCTTTTTCTAGAAATAATACAAATAGGGCTCAATGAAGGGTAAGGTTGAAGAAGGCATGGAACATTTTGAGGGTGGGTTCGGTAACCCCTAAAGTGAAACACACCACCTCAAAGCAGTGTAAATCCTTTATCAAATTCGGGGTTAACATTATAAGGTTAATCTTGAAGTACTTGAAGGCCTCACAGAAGAAATGGGAAAGAGGCATTAATAACTCATTGACCATGTAATCAAAATACAACACATAATCCTCATGTCCCTTTGGTAGCTCAGTAGTGGAATGAGTGTTAAAAATATTCCTTTCAGCCTCGAAAATTGTCATTTTTATAAACTTGGCCATAATGTCAATGTTCTCTAGAAAAACCCCAAACCCAAAGCTTTGAAGTTTAATTTTTTATATTACTCCTAAGCTTTAGACTATTTCTTAGGCCTCTTGGCCATATATGCAGCGTCCACCGCCTATGCCCTAATGGTGGCCTTAGAAATGATTTTCTTTCCTTTCTATTGAGAGGCCATTTAAAATAAAATGAAGAAAGATTGAGGGCTTGAAGAAAAAGAAGTAAAAATAATAAGATCAACATGAGAGAAAGAGAAAGAAAAGAGATTATAGAAGCAAAAACAAAGGTGAAATGGAAGAAGAAGAGTGCTTATATAGTTGAAGAGATTTAGATAAGGCATTAAACACAATGACACTTAGAAGGCTTAACTACCCATGGAATTATGAAGAATCATTATTAAGCCCGACAGTTATGCCCTGTGTCATCAAGTTACTGCACATAATAAAGGTGCTGATCTTAGGGAGACATAACCTTCCCCTTAAAGTCAGATGAAAAGATGCATCTGATAAGGAAAGAGTAATGTCTTCAGAATGATATTGTAGCCCTTTGGGACTCGAGCCCTTAGGCTTATCCATTCAAAATTAAAATTTCAAAATGTCACACTCTAAGCAAAAGGAGAGTATCAGACTCCAGTAGGGGCTAGACCCTTGGGTCTTCAGGATTACTCACATCGTACTTTTCAAGCTGCAACGCTCTTAAGTATGCATCAAAGGGAGGCTATTGATTTGGGTTTTGAATAGTCAAAGTCCAACTAGTCAAGATTCAAACCTAGAAGGGTGGACCTCCAAAGCATTCCCCCTACCAAAGCATTCGCACCTTTGGCTCTTCGGTTCGACCCTTCGGACGACACTGGCCCTCGCACATCATAGGAGTGACACCTGTCCTTTACCTACTGATTAAGGGTCATGTCATAAGATCCTCAGAGCCAACCATGGTGCTACACTTGTCCGCTTCTACAGGACCACCCTTCGTCTATAAATAGGTGAAATAAGCACTTAATAAAGGTAGGACCCACTTCACACAAACTCAATATTTCTTCCCATTTTTCACCAACCTAACTTGAAAGTTGGAGGGTTATCATCTGCGAACCCTTAATTTTGCACCTCCAAAATTGCCGGTTGCCTCATGACTCTCAAAGGTGTGGACACATAACAGGGTTAAGGGGCAGCTCCCCTTGCTGCATATTTTTTGAGGAAATATTCATTTTTTTACTCAATTAAATTCAACCTGTTAATACGAGCCCAACAATTCAAACTGGGCTAAAATTGGACTTTAAATGGACCCAAAAAACCTGAAAAATTGAATCACATTGGACGAACCGAACTAGAAAATTAGGCCCAGAGACTAAGGCCCACAAACGCATGCGTTTTTACACAAGCGCATGCATTTGTGGCAAAACGCCTAGGGTTTCTAGCATGATTCCCTATAAATTCAGACTTTCTAGAACAATTTCAACAAAGTTTTTTTTTCTAAATTACAGACACACTCGAACCTAATTCCCAGCCTCCAAACACTTGTAAACCCTCTCAAAACATTACAATTCCCCTTCAATCGATTCAAATTATCAAAATTTTGCAACAAACATTTGAGTTTCAATCAGTTCAATCCTTTCTGTTTAGACAGACATACACTCATGCTCTCTGAACACAACGGAGACTTGTTCTAATTTTGTCAAGCCCTCCGACCTACCAATTCCAAGGTCCCGCAAGAAAAAGGTAAATTGAGTATAGTATACTCCTTTCCCTCTAAAACTTCAAGTTAGTTTAAGCCCTTTAATCCGAATTAAGGCATACTTTATCAAAATCTTATTTTTCATAAAATGAACTGTTTTAAGCCCTTTTTTAATTTGAATTAAAGCATGTTTTTATTGAAATACTATTTTTCATAAAAATGAATCATTTAAGCCTTAAAATGAACTTAGGAGAATTACTCACAATCAAAATCTCTTTTTATTAATCAAACTAAATTGGTTAATAGTCTTTTGGTTAACAATTTTATTAAATAAAATTGGTTAGTTACTAAACTTACAAATCACCCAATTATTATCAGAACAAGCCCATCCTTTGTAAGAAGGGAGAATGACGTGGGGTTTGATTCCATTCAAAGGGATACTCTGGAAAGCCATTTCATGGCTTTAACTCCAAAATCGTATTTTCCTTTATTTTTGCTTGTTCTTTCATTATGGTCATTGTTGTTAGTTAGTTTTTTGTATTCATTGTTGCGATTAGCTATTTTCTGTTGTTTCCATATTGTTTTCTATTATTATATTCAAGGATTGTATTAGGGAAGGTGTACTCCTCCTAGATTTACGGACTAGAAGGGAGATCCTCTGTTTATTTCCCTTTTTGCAATTGTAATTTAGTTTATCTCTTACTTTGGAGACGTGTACCTTCCCTAGAACCGGAAGTGGGCTAGAGGAAGGACTACTTATCACTTTCCATTTACTGCATTATGGATTTTCTTGCATTATAGCCTGTTCATGCATCACTTTTGCCATATTTAATTATTCATGCATCACGTGATATGCCATGCATACACGAAAACTCGATTTTAACCAAAATCATTTTGTTTTAATCTAAAATATGTTATAAAATGGTAAAAACTATTTTTATAAAAAATATTTTTATCATATCACAAAATCCTCAAACCCCCTTTGGTTCGAGGGCCAACCTTTTCAAATAATTGGGTAAAAATCATTTTTCTAAAATGAAGTTTTACAAAAGGTTTTTTAATCACCTAAGAAAAAATCATTTTCTTAATGATTAGGTGGTAACTCTCTAAACACATTACGTGCATGCCAACGAACATATGTGGATGCATAAATGTGGGACCCGACCATAATCCATTATGCCATGCACAATCCGACCCATCGTGGTTGGTTTCCTCGAGCCATAAACTCGAAGGTGTGATGGAAGATCTTGCTGCCGTCAGACGAGGCCTCACAGCTGGTGAGTCCACTAGGGATGTTTGGAAAACTAATAAAAACTAAGTGGATTATTTTCTAATGAAACAATCTTTTGGCTTTAAACTGTGTAAAAGTAGATTTTCATATAGCACTTAACATGCTCCCTTATTTTAGGAAAATTCGAATAGAGAATAATATCGAGTGAGCTTTCCTCATTAGGTCTGCTTCGCCGATAGTGAAATCATCCAACTCTAAGGTATATTCCAATCCTTTTAATTGGGATAACGAGGTCTCACATACTGTCGAACCCACACGGATCTCTTTGATCCATATATGGTTAGGTAAATCACACCTCTAGTCGTTGGGAAAATTTAAAACCACAAAGCAATCATGTAATGACTAGAGTTAACCTTAGGTCCCATGTACTCTAATAACTCTAAATATTACTTGTCATCAGGAAATCTTTTTCATTCACGCATCACTACATCAAAAATACTGAAATTAGACTAAGTGAACATGTTCCAAACAAAATCCAATCCCTCAAACACTTACCCTCTTTCATACCTACCTGCCATTAGTTTATCTTTATAAAAATCTAATACCCTACTTTTTCCTGTCCTAAAGGTCAACATGTCCAACACTGGAGATAATGCCACCCTCAACCTCACTGCTGATGCCACCATTTCTACACCACCTCCACCTACTCCACTGGCACCACTAGCTCCTCCTACTGACATTGCCAGAAGGTCTGTTAAAATCATGTGAAGGTAAGATGAGGCCATGAAAACTCAATAAGAGACCCTCTTTGCAATGATGCAAACCCAAGAACAGACTGTCCTAGGTAAAGTGCAAGCAATGTTGACTCAAGTTGGGATCAAGTCCACCAATCATGCTTCTACCTCTTCTAATTCTAGCAAGGAAGTTCTGGCTGAAGAAGTCATTGTCCTAAATCCATAATCTGGTCGTGGAAATAGCACTCCAGCTACCCCTACTGTGGATCCTTTCCCAAAGGTAGTTAACGATATGGCTGAAAAGTATGAGGAGATAAAGAAAATCATGAAGGCCTTAAAAAAGAAAGAGAATGTTTTGGATGTGAAATCTCTAAGTCCTTTTCCGAATGCAAGGCTTCCACCCAAGTTTCATATTCCAAGCTTTGAAAAATTCGATGGAACCTCTTACCCCAGCACTCATATGAGAATCTATGATAGGACACTCCACCACTTAAGAGTGGAAGGCGAGCTTCTTGCTTACCTCTTCCAACAATCACTTACTGGTTCAGCTATAAGTTGGTTCATTCACCTAGATGACTTTAAGAAACTAACTTGAGAGTCAATTTGTATTGAATGCATAAAAAAGTATTCATATAATTAAGCAATCAATGTTAAGAAAAGAGATCTTAAAATTAAAAAAAAAATAATTGCCAAAAGAATTCTCTGCTTTTATCACTAGGTGGAGGAAGAAATCCTCCCAAATGGTAAACAAACAATTAAAATCTGAATAGATTGAAATCATTGTCAAAAACTTGTTGCCTCTATTCTGAGATAAAATGATAACACAATTCTTGTCTGATTTCAAAGCACTTGTGAGTGTTGGTACACACCTTGAAGATGGGTTGAATCCTACCTCATCAAGGATGAAACTCATACCTAATCATCAAGTTTCAAGAAAACTAATAATACTAAAAATAAAGATGGTTTAATGCCATTTCGGCCCATAAGTCCATATAGATTAAAAGAAGAGAATTCACCAACCTATGGGGATTAACACTGATTTATCTCTTGAAATAATGCTTAGAGAAGGGTGCTTTATAACCATTAGAGCCCAAACCCACTCCTAATCTATTGCCAAAGAACTTTAACATGTTTGAGAAATGAGACTATCAGCAAGGGCCCGAGCACAAAATTGATGACTGCAAGGCCCTTCGACAGAAAATAAAAGATCTCATTGATGCCAATGAACTCCTATTGCCTACTGTAAACATTGGCACAAATCCCCTCCTAGAGCACAATGTAAATGAAATCCTGAACAAATTTGAGGAAGGGGATTCAACATACCTCATCACTGATGATGTCCCCTTGAGAAATTACCTCTACACTGGAGATATTAATCTTCCTTAGAGATGTCCCTCTCCTCAAATTGCTTACTCCCGATTGGCCAACCCTCCTTGGGGATGTCAATCCATAATGATTACTGTTTGTTATCATTGACCTAAGACATTTGGGAGATGAAATAGATGCCATCACTAGAAGTGGCAAAATAACTCAATCACCCACTACTTCGACACCTACAAACCGACCTATGCCTCAATCAACTAAAAAAAGTATCAAGCTAACATCTCCATATGGAATCTACTAATGTCTTCTTATCCTCACCACCAAGCTCTTTTCAAGGCACTGAGCTAGTGTTAGACATCACCTGACATCACTCTTGAGACCCTAGTTACATTAATCATAAGTTCAACGAAAGATGCATCCATCTCTTTCTTTGATAATGAGATCCCACCTAGGGGACCACATAATTATGCACTATACATTACTATTATCACTATGGAGAATACTGTTCCCATGACTCTGATAGATAATAGTTCTACCCTTAATGTCTGCCCATTGAAAGTTGCTAACTACTTGGGGTTAGTTGTTACTAATTTTACCATTTCTAATTAAATTTTATGGGGTTGTTCTTAGGGTTGCAACACTGACAATCACCATGGGTCTTATTACCTTTAAGGTTCCCTTCTAAGTCATTGATGTGCCATCATGCTTCAACTTACTCATAGGGAGACCCTATATAGATCAGGCTAAGGCTGTGACATCTACTTTGCACTAAAGAGTTAAGTTTCCTCTAAAAATGGCATAATTACTATCAAAGTTAAATGTCTGGTAAACTTGAAGTCCTAGACACAATACTGATTCTAGAAATCCAACATGAGTTGTCAACATATACTTTATTCGACTTCTCATTCGTATAATTCATTGAAGTTACTGGCAATGAAAAAGAAACGTTCATCCTAGACTTTGACCCTTACTACAATCCCATGGTGGAAAACATTTTGAAACACATGGCCTCCTTCCCTGGCATGGGCCTTAGTAAGAATCAACAAGGTAAGAAATTATTTGATGAGTACCCCACATACATTCCATTATTTAGCTTGAGCTACAAACCTACTAACGATGAGATTGAAGAGGTAAAAGCCCAGGCAAGAGAAAGATCCTTGATCACTAGTAAAGGGGGTGAATCTGACTATACCCTAAGGCTATATTTTAGGACCTCAATGGGTATTTTGTTAAAAAAGGGGAGACAGTTCCTTACTGTGCTTTCCTTGAACCTTGGATTTTCCCAATGGTTAGTATTAGAAGCCTGGATTTAGCTATTTTCTTATGTGAAACTGACCACTGAAGATTGCCAGCCTTTGTACTTCTAGAAAACGACTATGAAGAGAACATAGAGACAAGCCTCTTTGGTGAGATAGATTTTCTCACTGATAAGGAGGAAAAATTTTACCTCTCCACTCTGATCAATCTTACCAAGGAAAACCTAAAGAACTGGCACTATGATGAAAGCTCTTTTGAAGTTGCTAAGTCTGAGTCAAATACTAAGTTTGAGTCTGAAAATGACATTGAGTCTGAGTCATCCTCTTCCTTTGAGTTAGATACTAATGTAACAGTTCCTTCAAGTTTTAATTATGAGTTTGATTTAACCATGGACCTATCTCCAATTTCTATCAATAAGAATTCCAAATTGTCTTATTATGAGCCTGCCTCTTTATTTTCTTTTGTTGTTCCAATTGATGAATCTGACCTCAATAAAAAAAAAAAGAGAATAAAATAATGAATGAAATAAAATATACAATTAAAGAGCCTATAAACACTGGCACTCATGACATGTCTAAAAACACATATGTTGCATCTGCATGCTCAAACAAACAGGACACTAAAGCTGTCATCAAACGGTTTAAAGGTTGCTTCACCTGATAGTCTAGTAACATGATCAGACTCAATCCAAGCATCACCATACATAAGATTCCAAACATACCCAGACTTTAAGCCTGTCTAATAGAAGCTCAGGTGCATAAAGTCATCATGGTCTATTCCAATCAAGGAAGAAGTAGCTAAGAAGCTTTTATACAACTTTATCGAGCCCATCAACTAAAAATCTTGGTTGGATAATATCGTCCCAGTACCAAAGCAGGATGGAAAAGTCAAAATGTGTATGGACTATCGAGACTTAAATAAGGCATGCCCTAAGGATGATTTTTCACTATCCAATATAGACCTTCTGGTCTAGGCATTAGCTGGTTCAAAGATGGTTTCCTTAACCGATTTGGCTACTGTGGGGTATAGCCAAATCCTGGTCCACCCTCATGATAAGGAAAAGACCGCTTTCATTGCTGAATGGTGCACTTACTGTTACAGAGTAATGTCGTTCAGACTAAATAGTGCTAGAGTCACTTATCAGAGAATGGCTACCATATTTTCCCATGATTTGATGCATAAAGAAGTGGAGGTCTACGTCGATGACTTATTCATTAAGGGTGCTACCCCTCTTCCTTAGACTTCGACAGTACAATCTCAAGTTAAACCCTAATAAATGCATATTCAGAGCCTCATCTAGAGTTTTCCTTGGGTACATGGTAAGCAAGAAAGGTATCAAAGTGGATCTAGACAAGTCTAAAGTGATACTTGACATGTTACCTTCAAAAACTAAAAAGGAGATAAGGAGCTTCCTGGGCCATCTTCAATACATTAGTCGATTTATCAACCAGTTGGTAGAAACCTATGGGCCAATATTCAACCTTCTCAAGAAGAATTTCTCAAAACAGTGGACCGAGGAGTGCCAAAAAGCCTTTGAACAGATCAAGGAATGCCTTCTAAGCCCACTAGTTCTATAGCCTCCTAGGCTTGGTCAACCTTTGTTGCTTTACCTAACTTTTACTAAAAAAGCCATGGGGGAAATGCTGGCACAAAAGGCCCCAGATTCATATAAGGAGAACGCCATCTATTACTTGAGTAAGAGGATGCTAGCACACAAACTCAAGTACAAATACATCGAAAAGCATACATCACACATGTTCTCATTGACCATAGTCCACTCAAATATCTCATAAAAAGCCCATCCTAAAAAGTAAAATGTTTAGATGGATGGCAGTCCTGGTAGCTTATGACCTTAAGTACATTCAGAGGAAGTCTATAAAGGGTACCACCATTGTCGATCAATTGGCTGAGACCCCAACTGATGATCATTGGGAAGAACCTGAATTTCCCGATAAAGACATCCTATTCCTTCAAACTGAAACATGGAAGTTATATTTTGATGAAACTACAAACCACAAAGGTTATGATGCTGGGTTGGTGTTCCTTATGCCTACTAGCGAGAGCTTACTACTAGTAATCAAATTAGATTTTGAGGTAACTAACAATGAAGTCGAATATAAAGCATGTGTGTCTGGACTAGAAGCAGTCCTCCAAATTGGCATCAGAAACTTAGAATTCTATGAAGACTCAAACTTTATTATCTCACAAGCTCTCGAGAAATGGAAAATTAGGGAGGAGTGTTTTGTTCCTTACCGTAAGTGCCTCGAGGAGTTGGCTAATAGCTTTGATGACTTGTCTTTTCACTACTTTCCAAGAACTCAGATTAGATTCACTGACACACTGGCAACCCTTACACTATGATAGAAATTCATGATGGGTTCATTATCTGTCCTATTTCGATAAGCATCAAATGCTAAACGAGATCTCAGGCTCATTGAATAGACATTTAAGAAGTCGAGGAGAAACCATGGTACTGGGACATTTACATCTATCTCACAAGAGGTGATTATCTTAAAGGTCCCTCTAAATTAGAAAGGAGATCTATAAAGCAATTGGTCAGTGGGTACATCCTTAGAGGTGACATCTCATACAAAAAGAAGTGGAATAGCATCCACGTTAGATGTGTGTCTGATGAAGAATCCCATAAAATCATAGAATAAATCTATGGTAGAAAAGATGGCACCCACATGAATGGTTGGGCATTATCCCAAAAAATCATAAACCAAGGCTACTATTGGCTTAATATAAATGGTAACTATGCACTGTTCGCTCAAAGGTGCCCTAAGTGTCAAGAGTATTCTAAGCTCCAAAAGCTGTTATCTTTACCTTTCAATCCAAATTATACACATTGGCCCTTTTTATTTGGGGCATCAATGTTATTGGCAAGATTTCACTAAAGTTATCTGCTGGTCATGAGTACATCTTGGTTACCATTGGCTACTTCACCCAATAGGTTAAGGTCGCACCCTACTAAAATTTGGACTAAAAAAGGTGGCTCAATTCATTAAGGCAAACATTATTGCCAGATATGGTGTCCCCCATAAGATTATATTAGACAACGGTTCTCATTTTTAGAAAGAAGTGACCACCCTCCTTTAAAAGGAAAAGATTGAGAATTACAAGTCTTCCCTATATAGACCTCAGACGAATGGTGCAGTTAAAGCCACTAACAAAGAACTAAATAACATGCTTCAGAAGATGATTAGCAATCACAACAGTTGGCACCTAAATCTGCCAAATGCCCTCCTTGGGTACCAAACAACCTACAAATTGGCTACGAGAGCCACGCCACACTCTCTGGTCTATAGAATGGAGATATTCCTCCCGATAGAGTTAGAAGTTCAAAAATCGAGAGTTCTCTAAGAAGCTCATATTTCTGAACTCGACTGACAATAGGCTTACTACGACCAGCTCAATTTGATTGATAAAAAAAGTATGGAAGCTCTATGGAACATCCAAAATAAGATATTTGAAACAGAAAACCGAAAAGAGACAAAATAGAAAAAATGAAAAATTCTCAAAACTTAAATCTAAACCCAGACTCAACCTTCAATCTTGGTCAAAAGAGCATATTGCTTCACCTTCTTCTTATGCTAACAGGTCTCAATCCACCATTCAGTTAACTCAGATAGCTTGTTATAGTCATATCTTGGGACCACTATCACCCACCTAAAATCTCTGATCTAACGAGAGAGAACAACTCTAGCTACTTGGTCATTCACTATTATTGCCTCAAACAATGAGCCATATGGGGGCACATCTTGATCATGTCCCATCTGACAGAGGACTCAAGTATCCTGATACCAAGACACATACTTTAAACCAAGTAAATACATATGCTTGTATGCCTAACTTCTCGGTATGAAATGCTTGGTGTTGTACTAGCCATGCTTTAAAAGCAAATTTGAAGGATTCAGTTCCATTAGTTAGCCTGTTAGGGTTGTATACCCTAGAGCTTGTACTTTGTGTATATATTTGTAATCTTAATCCAACATTGGCATTTAATACATATGTTTTCATTTAAATGATTACCTTCATTTTATTATATAATGTATATATGTTCCATATGTATTATGTAAGAGAATCTATTCTCAAAGAGTTTTGGAATATGTAGATAGATTCTTTTTATCATAGACTTTAAAGTAAGTTCATGGTCATAGGATTATTGGTAGGAACGTCATTAATCCGAAGAAACTATCACCTCTATTGTCATCCATGACAAATATGAGATACTTATTGGTATGGAGGTAGTAAGTCTCATACTATAGAAATGTGATGTCGTGATAACTCGTGGACACTCATTAGATGAGTAAGTCAAACAAAGACATTAGATGATAGACACATGGGTTTTATCCACTAGTAAATTTCTTATCATCTAGATCATAATTATGCATATAATCCTTAGACTTGAGGCGACATGTTATCTAACATATTGGTGGCTATGGTTTGTTACTACTTACATACCGAAGCTATCCAAGTACTGGTATATAGCATATGATGACCATAATAAGTGTTATGTTGAGATAGGTGATCTTTAAGAAAGGATTCATTAACTTGGGTAAACAAGGAAGGAATCCTATGACTTCTGGTTGTTCTCGATTCATAAATTCTTGGCCAAGTTAGTAAAGATTCACTAGAAAGAGTTTCTAGTAAGAATCGATTTTTCGAGAATTAGAATTGGATAGAAGTCATATGATCTAGCATATAGGGTTTAACTATGCCATGACCCTAGCTAAGATCGGGAATCCATAATGAAGTGATTCGAGTGCACGATAACTATGATCAAGAGGTCCATGCAATGTCAAAGATTCAATCGCCGACATTCATTTCTAATTAGGTAGTCACAATATGTTATGCTAGACATCACTCAAACTTATGGGACTAAATATGGATTGTGGATTACATACCAGGTAGGAGGAAAAGAGTTTTCCTTATCCCATTGCTAATTAGAACATGAACCTAGTAAGTCACACACCATAAAGTTATTCCTATGGCTTGGAATTAAATCATGTTGATAATTGATTAAAGAG
>CAOJBK010284264.1:0-13561 GCA_948294925.1 Codiaeum variegatum | reverse complement strand
ATTAATAAATGAACTATATAGAATATTAGAAGTTGAACAATTGAAAATTGTACCTTTTTCAAGGTGAATTAATCTCTTGCTCTTGCTATTGTCTTTAAAGTAATCTAAATACCTTTGACAACATACTTTTAATAACCAAAGCAATGGAAACACTTTCCATTGCTAAGTGAGAAACTTCCTTTGTGGATTTCTTTATCCATACTTATTTCATAAGTTAGGATAAATTATAGGTTCCCAACCAATCCACATAGTTTGGCTCCACGAATTTGTTCATTTGTCATGCTCATTTAGTGGACGAGATTTGTTTATGTTATTAGACTAATCATAGAAAATAATAAGATTGTTTTATTTTATGTGAAATGTAAATCTACTATTTGATTTGGTTTTTAATCAAAATAGTACTCCCACTAACTTGGTGAATTCTACACTTTCAAGTAGGAAATGGAGATTCCATTGGGTTGAATCTCTAGTGGGTCGAATAAAATCTTGCAAATGAACAACACTTGCTCATCAAATCTTACAAGCTACACATTGTCTTTCTAAGGATTGATTCTTGCAAGTGAATAACTCTTATGAGATTCAATCTATTGGCTCCTAATGTTTCCAATCTTGGGTACACATTTACGTTCTTAGCCTGTCACATTAGTTTAGTCAAACCCATTGGACCAACAAGTATAGTGATTTGAACATTGTATGGCTCAGGTACATATTGTCGTTCTTGACATACAATGTATCCTATAATTACAACATCTCATGCTATATAATGAATTCAAGGAAACAAGTTTAGGAAATATGTTCCAAGATTCATTGCTCTAATGGAGAGCCATGACTTAATATTTAACTTTGGAAGATTTTTGGGCCTTATTAATTTTAGGCCTCACTTTATAGATTATCCATTTTACATGCATCTCATACTTCATACATATATCTCATATAAATATCAATAAAATGGATAATAATTAACATAGGCATAATCATGGACTTAAGGCCTCAATTCCCAACCACAAGGAATGAGTAAGGGTTTTAGTTTATCAAATTACAAGCATTCAAAGATTATACTAATCTTCATGCTCACATCAGGCAACTTCATGGGTTGAACCTTCTTTTTCTCTTTCATCTCCACATCTCATGTGTATACAAGTATCTTTGGCATACCAAGGTGAGATTATAAAGAAAAGATTGCTCACAGGCTCAATGAATTTGAAAATACCCTAAGTAATTAAGTCTTAATTACATTCATTTTTATAATAAAAGAATATTACATGCCCCATAAAGTCAATTGTTAAGTTAAAATTCCATGATCAACCATACATGCTAAGACCACCACATTACATGCATATACAACTATTATATATTAGTATGTGATGATCAACAACTAACCCAACATTCTGAGCCAGGATACAGTCGTATAGATTCTGTCTATACAGTATATGGACAAGTCTATACAGTCATACAATCATACTTCCATATGGTTGTATGCTAGTACCAAAGCATTCGTTCCAATCCTCTTAGGACTATACGGGCATGTAGAACTGTTCTACACATTCGTATCCTAATCTAGAAGCTCAAGGAGCTTATCTGTCAATGTGATATGGTCATATGGAACAGAACACATACGGTCATATCCAAAGATATAAATTATGTTTTTCATAACAAATTAGGTGGTTCCGATACCACTTGAAGGAAAATTACGAGCTGCGTTGCGGAAGCAAGAGAAAACGAACTGTGAAAGATTCAATTTTTTATTTTTAATACTTTTTCAAAAACTTAACTTTGTTAAAACTCCTTTAACAAAATAGGTTAGGCAATTATTCAAACTCTTTTAAATATTGCTCTAACTTAAGGCTTGGGTAATTAAACATTTTGTCAAAACTCTTTCAACAAAAGATTTAAAAATTTTAAAACTCTTTGAAAATTTGTTCTATGTTCAAACTCTTTTAACATAGAGAGTTTATTCATTTATCAAACTCTTTGATAAATGTCTAAACCTAGGTTTGGACCCATAACTTCAACCAAGGATATGATTACCAATTTATATGCAAAACACAAATTGAACAAAGAATGGTTAGAAGTATGAAATACCTTTCACCCTTCTTCGTTAAGCTCCTTAAGTGCGAAATTTGTAGCTTGAAACATACCTAGCTTTCCCAAAATCTTGTTCTCCAATTCTCTTCAAGAAGCTTGAATCATTTCTCTTTGGTTACTCAAACTTTTGATCCTTGCTCCTTTACTTGAGAACTTAAGACATGAGGATTGGTTTTGGACATTCAAGCTCCTCTACACTCCATTCACAAAGGTTAATAGAAGAAGTGTTTCTACTTGAAGAACTTTTCTTTAAAACAAACTTTCTCTCCCTATTTAGTATGAATTTTAAGCTTTCTCTCTAACTCATAGATAGTTTCTCTCTCTAACCCAAGATAGATGAGGATGAATAGTTCTTCTTCTTCCTTTAGGTGGTGTGACTTGTTTTTCTTAGCTTAGGAAAAAGATAATAACAACCCTTTTATATCCCGTACTTCACCAAAAACTTTTCCTTAAAATAAAGAAATATGTTGAGAAGATATTTTGCTTGTTCTAGTTGATAATTGACTATTTGACTAGTCAATTAGTCAACTAGATTAAGCATATAATTAGTAGGAATCACATTTAAGCCTTGATTAACCACATCTAATGTGGATTAAGCTAACATCTCATGTCATAATTATTTTATTTATTTGTCCAAAACTATTTCAATTAGTCATGTCCATTTGTATTTCATACAAACTAAGACATAATTGAAATTATCCTTTTGTGAATTAAACTTCAAGACATGCTAGCATCTTTGTAAATTTAATTATAAGTTTAATTCAATCATCATTAACAATTAATAAAACTATTTAATTAATCATTAGTATGATTTATACAAGCTAATGTAAATTGCTATATGGTATGTGACTTACTAGGTTCATGTTCTAATTAGCAATTGGATAAAGAAAACTCTTTTCTCCTCACCAAGTGTGTAATTCTGATCACACACTTAGTCCCATAAGTCGTGACTGACATCTAGCATAACATATTATGACTACCTAATTAGAAATGAATTTTGGCTATCATATCCTTGACATTACATGAACCTCTCGATCATAATTCCATTCACTTGAATCCCTTCACTATGGATTCCCGATCTTAGATAGGGTCATGGAATAGTCAAACCTTATGTTCCAAATCATATGACCTCTTTCCGATTTTAGTTCTCAATAAACTGGATTCTACTAGAAACTCTTTCTGGTGAACCTTATCCACCAAGGCCAGGGATTTGCATATCAAGAACAACCAGAAGTCATAGGTTCCTTTCTTGGTTACCCAAGTTAATGAATCCTTTCTTGGTTAAACACTTATCTTAACATACCACTAATTATGGCCACCACATGCCATATACCAATAGATGATTAGAATCAGTATTTAACCAGTAACAAACCATAACCACCAATATACCAGATAACATGTCACCTCAAGTCTAAGGATTATATGTACAATCATGATTTAGATGATGAGATATTGACTAGTTGGTAATGAACCATGTATCCATCATCTGACTTCACTATTTAACTTAGTCATCCAATGAGCATGCTCACATGTCTGTAGCATGTGACTAACTACCTTCATACCAATAAGTATCTCATATCTATCATGGATGGCAACATAGGTGATGGTCTTCTAGATTAATGGCATCCCTACCAAAAACCCTATGACCATGAACAATCTTTAAAGTATCTGATAAAGGGCAATTTGTCACTCATATTCTCAAACTCTTTGAGAATAGATTCCCTTATAGAATACTTAAGGAACATATATACGTTTGATACAAGGAATAGTTTCATTTTAAAGAACATATATACTAAAGGCAGTTAGGTAATCATTTACATTCACATGCTAAGTGTAAACTCTAGGGCATACACTGCTAACAGATAAATGAGAGGTGAGGTGGTAGCAGCGGTTGACGGAGATGGTGTTTGGGTTATGGATGGAAAATGGTCAAAAAAAAGCAAGGTTATGAAACCCAGACTGGACCGGCTGGTTCGACCGGTAAACCCGTGAATCGGGGCCAAAAACGGTTCAGTCTACACATAAAACCCAAAAATTGTAAAACTCGTGAGAAAACCATTGACTCGCCGGTTGAATCGTTGGACCGCTCAAACCTGTCACAGGTCATTAAGTTACCGGGTTTCTATTTTTTTTTAAAATCAAAATTAAGAGCCAAAACTACATCGTTTCATGTAAACCTAATCTATAAAATTTTATCTCTCGCTTATTCTTGTTCTTCATACATTGTTTCTCATCCTATCAAACTTCGCATCTCATCTTCTTCTTCTCCTTTGTGCACGATTTTAATAGAGCAATCAATAATCAAGGTATGTTTTTTGTTCCAAGCTTTTGATACTTTCTTGCTGTAACTTATTTTTTTCAAGTTATTTTGTATATCTTTATTGAAATGATTGATTTTTTAAAGTTATTTTGTGTTCTGAAATCATGAAATTTTTTTATAATTTCAAAGATATGGAGTTGGGATTATTTGCAATTTAAGGTAAAAAAAAGAGAAAGAAGATTAAATCATGAATTTGATTGAATTTTTTAGTTTTCTACAAAAGTTTCTATACTTATAAAATTGGGGTTCTTGGTAGTTTATTATTATTGTCTAATTGCATAGACAACACTGTGTTAAAACCATAAATATTCTTTGCCAAATTGCTTCATGTTTGGTGAATTGCTATGGAAAATCTAGCATAAGAAATTTGATTTATTTTATTTTGAAAGATGAAAGTGATGATGATGAAACTCAACTAAAAGAAATTTGATTTATTTTATTTTAAAAATGTACTAAATATTATATTTAAGTTTGTATTGGACTCTTATTTTTTTTATGACCTTGTATTGAACTTGATTTATTTCATCTTGGATGTTATTATATTTGTATTGGATTTTATAATTTAATATTGGACATTGCATAATCTTTTCGTATATATATATATATATGACTTTTTTCAATTTAACGGTTCGACCTTGTCGGACCTCTGACCCGTCACTCTCCAACTTTACCGATTTAAAGGACGGTCTGGGTCTAAAAACCTTGGGAAAAAGGCTTTGGAGAGGGTTAAAGTTTTTTAGGGATTTTTTTGTTCCCTTAGGCAGAAAAGAAGGGGAATTTTATTTTTTTAGGGATTTTTCAAGTAAAGGAAATCCTTTATATTTTTTTATTTTTCTGTTATTTTTTGCTTGTTTTTAAAATAGGCTCCACCTTTAAATTTTAAGATTTATGTGGAGGAAAAGAAAGAAATTATTTTTGATTTTGTTCTTGGTCTCCAAGTAAAAAGAAATGTGTTGGCATGTTATAAAACTCTCTAGAATTATTATTTTTTTTTAATTTTATGAATAAATGGATTTCTAAATTATTTCTGCTTAAAAATTAAGCATTAAGATAAAGCCAAAATAGATTATTTTTGAGAAAAATCTAGAACCTTATGAAAATATCTAGATATTTATTTAATAATTAGGATGGGGTTTAAATTTGGGCTATAAACAAATTAGGTTAAAATTAATTTGGACTTAAGTCTAGGTCCAATAAAATAAAAATGATATTAATTAAAATTCATTTCATTACTTTTTTTAAAAAAATTTCTTTTTCCAATTTTCAAAAATATAATTGAAATTAAGTTCAAAATTAAAATTTAATTTTAAATAAAATTGGATAAATTTACTAAAAATTGATAAAATCACTAATTTTTTGAAAATTAACAAATTTATCAAAATATTTTAAATTTTAACAAATTGCTAGTAAAAATAAAGTGTCAATAGTTGTCACTCTTTATGAGTTTTCTAAGTTAAAAGGCAAAATTCTCAATTTAGAAAATGAATAAAAAATGAAATGTAATTTGACCAGCAGAAAAAACTAAGTTAGCATGAAAAAGGTAAATTATATTTTGACAAAAAAAAAAAAGTAAATTTGCATTTTTGTAGATAAAAAAAAATAAATTTGCATTTTAGCAGAAAAAAGTAAAATTTGTATTTTAGCAAAGAAATAATTTTACAGCTTGGCAGAAAGATAAATTTGTGTTTTGGTAGAAAAATAAATTTGCAGGTTGGCAGAAAAATAAAATTTGCATTTTAGCATAAGAAGTAAATTTTGCATTTATAGCATAAAAAGTAAATGAATCAATAATTTGTAGAAAATAAAAGGAATTAATGTTTTGCAGAAAAAGTAAATAAATCAATATTTTGCAAAAAATAAAAAAAAAATAATAAAAAGATCAATATCTTGCAGAAAAATTAAATGGATAAATGATTTGAAAAAAAAAGTAAATGGATCAATAATTTTATAAAAAAATTAAAAGGATCAATATTTTGCAGGAAAAAAAGTACATTGAATAATATTTTATAGAAAAATAAAAATATCAATAATTTGCAAAAAAATAAAAGGATTAATAATTTACAGAAAAAGTAAAACGATCAATGTTTTGTGAAAAAATAAAAGGATCAATAATTTGCAGAAAAAGTAAAATGATCAATGTTTTATAGAAAAATAAAAGGATCAATATTTTGCAGAAAAATAAAAGGATCAATAATTGTGCAGGAAAAGTAAATGACTCAGTACTTTGCAGAAAAATAAAAGGATCAATATTTTGCAAAAAAGTAAATGAATCATTATTTTGCAGAAAATTAAAATGATCAATATTTTGCAGAAAATTAAAACGATCAATGATTTGCAGAAAAAATGATCAATAATTTGCAGAAAAAGTAAATGGATCAATATTTTGCAAAAAAATTAAAAGGATCAATGATTTATAGAAAAAGTAAATAGATCAATGATTTGCGGAAAAAGTAAATAGATCAATATTTTGCAGAAAAATTAAAGGGATCAATAATTTGCAGAAAAATAAATGGATCAATATTTTGCAGAAAAGTAAATGGATTAATATTTTACAGAAAAAGTAAATAAATCAATATTTTGCAGAAAATTAAATTGTTCAATGATTTGCATAAAAGTAAAAGGATAAATGATTTGCAGAGAAAAAAAATAAAAGGATCAATATTTTGCAAAAAAATAAAATGATCAATAATTTGCAGAAAATAAAACATAAGTGTTTTTGTAAAAAATTAAGCATCAATAATTTTGCAGAAAATAAAACATCAATGATTTTCAGAAAAGTAATCAATTTTTTTAAAAGATAAAATGATTTTTGAATTAATAAATTATTTGAAAATGAATTTTGAATCATAAAAAGTCGACCTTGAGTCGTTGGTCAAAATATGATGTTCCCTCTTTACAAATTTTTAATGTTGACAATCAGCAGAGAAATGAGTAAAGATAGTGAATATCATATTTTGACTCATGGTACCTAAATTGAAGACAAACCTTTCTTCATTTTCACACTTCTTCATATTGGTTTTTTCCTCTTCGTGTTTTGATATTCAAGAATCAACCATTTTAAGGACTTTTCATATAAATAATGAAGTATCGAAATAAAATAAAGAAATGTTATTTATTATCATGATTTGTGTACAAAAATTGAATGCCCCATTTTCACTTTTTCAATAGGAAGGACAAAAATGACTTTGTAAATATATATGTATTCCAATTTGATCGACCTTGAGAGTTCATCTAGTTAATCTGCAATTTAAAGTTTCAAACTCAGAGATAGAAATAAGATCTATATAGACCATTATAGAATAGGCGTTACCCCAAATACTGTTAGTAGAAAAACTAAAAGTACTATTAGATGAGTTCAAAATCATGAATTAATGGGAGTATATGGGTTCAATTATTGATTTATTTTAAGGAGAGAGTGGGTTGGAAAAGATTCAGTTAAGAATGAAGAATTGCATCAGATTAATATTTTTGGCCATTAGTTTCATCTTTCTTCACAATACACTGCGTCTTTCCGATTATCATTTATGTTGTCCATTGAGACATTTATCCTTCATTTGCCTCTTAGAATGAGGTTTAAAGTCAAACATCATCTGAAAGTATTTCATAGAAATACACTCTGAACTGAAGTTATTTTATTTTGTAAAAGCGAATTTTATATTGTTAAAGACGATTTAACAGATAAGAAAAATATTTCTAATAAAAAAAGGTAGTCAAATTAAATAGGGAAGATAAAGCATAAAATAAAGGTTGTCAGGTCCATAAAAGTATAAAGATGGGTTTCAAAGTTTTTTGGGTAAGTGGTATGAACAAAAAGGAAAAAGGGTATCGATGTCTTTCATATTCATTTTGTTAGTTCCATCAATGTTATAAGTATTGACACCCTTTATTCCTTCACAAACTAGAAAATGCTCTCTTAGAACTAAACTTTGTTTCAATCATCATCTTCTTATCTGTGGCTCTCTTTAGAATGCCCCTAGAACTACTACTTAGATTTCACCATGATGTTCTCATTAGTGACTTTCCCTTGAACTTTTCATCCAATCTCTAATATCTTTCTAGAGTTGGAAATGCTCCTAGAATCAAGCTTTGATTCCACCATAGTGTTCTCATTGATGTCTTTTCTTTGAACTATTCATCTAATTCCAACTTCCTCATCCCTTTATTTCTTCATAAAGGTACATTCATTGTTTTTATAACAAATTAGATTTCCTTTTTTCTTTTTTTTCTTCTTTTTCTCTTGTTTCTTTTTTTTTTTGATGCCCTTTTGGGATTTTGTCAATAGAATCCCATTATAGTTAAAATTGCTCTAACCAAAGGTGCCTTTCAGGTTTTCATCTACAATGTCAAATAGACTGTTAAATTTGACTCTAGATGTATCCTTTTACATCATCACTCATTTGCCCCTAGTGTTTTCTTGTCTGAGAGAACATCATCTTGTTCGTTAGTCTTCTCAAAGTAACATAATTGAAGTTCTCTTCCACTAATGGCAATGAAGTAACTATATTTTCTCTTTTGGATCCAATACAATATCATTCTTTTAGTTTCACATGATAGAGTTTATAAAAAAAAAAAAGTTATTCCTCATCAATCAATATAGCACTCTATCTTACTACTGATCCTTTAAGAAAGTTCAACTGTTTAAGATGACATGTGCCATTACCCTTTAATAAAATCCTTTATTAATTAGTGAGATGCTCTTTTATGAGGAACCATTCCTAATATCTTGTTTGAATTCCTTATGGCATGTAGACTTATTTTAACCAATTTACCCTTTATTGCTTCAAATGGACATGCCTTATTTCTTTTTTTTTTCCTAAATTCCTTTGAAATTTTCTTCTGTCTTCCAATTTCAAGGGTATCACCACTCGTAGCATTAATGGAATCAATAAAATTAAATGGAAAAAATATCAATATTTCAAGAGGTAATGCATTTTATGGACTAGGTCATCTTCCCTGTATTAAGATAAGTGCTGAGTGGAAAAAAATAAAAGAATATCAATTTTAAAAGACAGATGTAAAAAATGGGAATAAAGAAATAAGACAATAATTGGAACTGCATTCTTATTCATCAAAAAGTCAGATAATAACATAAAATTCATAATAGAGTTTCAAAATTTCTAACAAACAAAATAACATTTTCCAAAGAAACACTTCTGGAAAGTTCAAAATTGTCAGACTTAAAACTTCATGAAAAAAGTAGCCATAGATGATCAGGTTTCCCCACTACTTCCAACATCATAGTGATTAAGCTAAGGATTAGTGTTAATACTTGGTGGACTGTCTCCAAGGGTATCAATTTTTAGCCAACCATGTTTAATGAGATGGTGTATCTTAACCTTTAAACCCGGGCAATGTCAGTATCATGGCCAATAACGCCAGCATGATAGTAGAATTTAGCATTTGGGTTATGCCAACATGGGTAAGGCGGATTAACTGGCTCTGTTGGGTTAGGCCTAATATGGTTAGCACTTAAAAGGGCTATGTAAATTTCGATATAGGTAATGGGTAGTGGTGGAAAGTAATTGGCTTGGTTATGTATACAGGTTCTTTGCGTGGTGATTGGTCGATGTGGAAATTGACTTGGTAGAGTTGGATGATATTGGTTTATTGGATTTGGGTGTGGTTGGTATTATTAATATGGTTGAAAGAGAGATTGTGGATGGATAAGACAAACATTGGCTATTTGGCCCAATGGTCTTGGTTGCTGGTAGTGGGCAGGTCTTGGAGATCCATAGTAGATAAGATGGGAAAGGGAAAGAGTTTGGATTATAGGAGGGTAAGGTTGACCATTCGAATGACGGACCACATATACTTCACCTTCTTTTCTCATGTTACCTTTTGGTCATTTGTTTTGGCTATCTATTGAGCTCGAGTTCAACTTTCCTGATTTCTAGCTTGCCTTGATCCTTTCTCTAGCTATAACTAGCTCAACAAAATTATTACTAGTAATACCTGTTAGAAATGAATGGAAAGGATCCTTCAAAGTTTCCAAGAAAAGATGCAAAGCTCATGATTAGTGACAGAAGGGTGTACCTCAGCTGCCTTTTCCCTCTATCTTTGAGCATACCCTTTGAAAGACTCATTCTCCTTTATGCTCATGTTCTGTAAGTCCCTTAGGCTTTGGGCAGTGTCAATGTTAAATCTATAATGCATCAAAAAAAGGTCAGCGAAGTCTTTCCAACTATAAATTTTAGCCTTTTCCAATTGGGTATACCATCTGACTATTGGTCCATTAAGGCTTTCGATGAAGAAATGTGCAAACAACTTCTCATCATAAGTGACTGTGAGTATTTTGGACATGTAGCTGGCTAAGTGAAGCTTATTATAAGATGAGCCATGATACTTTTCAAACTCAAGGAGCTTGAACTTTTTGGGTACAACTACATCTTGCATGAGCTGAAAAGATGAAACATCTATTGGTCCATATGAGGATAGACCTCCAATGGCTCTTAATCTTTCCTCTAATGCCTATAATTTTCCACTCTCCTTGGTTTCTTTATTTTCAGGCATCCCATAAATAATTTATGTTACCATGAGAGAGGTCTGAAGGATAACTTGAGGCATATGAGGATGAGAAGATAAGGGAAAATGTGTCTAAGTTTCTGCAGGCATGGCTTGTAGAATTTGTGAAGTTTGAAGGCTCTCAGCCATAAATAAAATGGTATATGGATTAGAAAGAGCTGAGGTGGCATTGGCAGTTATGGAGGGTCCTACTTGTTCAATGGTATGAAATGGAGTTAGATAGGTAGAAGAAATTGAAGGGCGAATACGGAGTCGAGCAGTGGAAGCAGAAAATGAAATTTCAGCATTATCCAGCAGCACTGCTGGAAAGAGTGTTGCTGGACAGCAGCTCTGTCTAGCAGCACTGCTGGATAGAAAGCTACTGGATAGCAGCTCCAGTAGCTTTCAATGCTGCTGGACAGCAGCACTGTCTAGCGTAAAATTTAGTTTTTGCAAAAATTTGATTTTACTCGTTTTTTAGTTTTCAAAACTTTTTTGAAACATTTAACATGCCAAAATACTTTTGACATAGTTAGGTTTAGATATTCATTAAACTCTTTAACAAATTACTAAACCCTAAGATGGACCCATATTCAACATCAAGGATTTTTCCAATTATTGTGCAAAACACAATAGAAACAAAGAAGGGTTATAATGTATGAATACCTCTCGCCCTCCTTGGTTAAGCTCGCCAAATGTGAAGCCTCTAGCTTGAGACATACTGAGCTTTTCCCAAAAGCTTGTTCTCTAACTCTTTTTAAGAAGTTTGAATCCTTCTCTCATTGGAATCACCCAAATGCTTGGTTATTGCTTCTTTACTTAAGAACTTGAGACTTTGAGGATTGCTTTGGACTTGATGCTCCATCACACTTCCTTCCCAAGGGTTATTGAAAATAAGTTTAAGATTGAAGAAGTATTTTTCAATCTAAACTTTGTCTCAAAATTTGGTGTGAATTTGAAGCTTTCTCTCTCTAACTCTTAGAGAGCTTCTCTCTCTAAATCATTGGATAAGAAGATGAATAGTGAATATGAAACTTATCATCTTGACTTAGCAAAAGATGAAAGCTACACCTTTTTAAATACCCAATCTTCATCAACTTTATATCACCTAACTTAATAAATAATAAGTGATGATGATGGGTTACATGTGCTAGTATGCTATTAGCTTAAATTGACTAAGTAATTAGTCAAAAAGTTAATGTAATTATCCCATGAATTTTGTAGGAATCATCTTTGCCAAATAATTAATCACATCTCATGAAATTAATTATCATCTTAGTCCAAAGTCATTTCAATTAGTCATACCCATTTGTATCTCATACAAACTAAGAAATAATTGAAATTTTCCTTTTGTGAATTGAACATCAAGATATGCTAGGACCCTTGTAAATTTAATTACATGTTAAATTCTATCATCATTAACAATTAATTAAACTCTTTAATTAATTATTAATATGATACATACAAGCTAATGGGAATCGCCATTTGGTATGTGACTTACTATGTTCATGTTCTAACTGGCAATGGGATAAAGAAAACTCTTTTCTTCCCACCAAGTGTATTAACCTACTTACACACTTAGTCCCATTAGTTGTGAGTGATGTCTAGCATAACATATCATGACTACCCAATTAGAAATGAATGTCGGTGATCAAATCCTTGACATAAGCATGGACCTCTCGATCATGATTACTGTGCACTTGAATCCCTTCATGACGGATTTCCGATCTCAGCTAGGATCATCGTATAAGTCAAACCATTTGTGCTAGATCATATAACCCCTGTGCGGTATGAGTTCTCAATAAACCGGTTCCTACTAGAAACGCTTTCTAGTGAATCTTTCCACTCTGGCCAGAGATTTGCATACACTACAAAAAAATTAATTTTTACTGACCCGAAAATTGGGTCAGTATTTCTTCTGTCACAAAATTAAATATTACAGATGAAATTAATTGGGTCAGTAATTACTGACACAATTTTTTGGTCAGTAAAATAAAAAATTTGGTTAATAATATTTTTAATTAATTACCGACCCATTACCGACCAAATCAATGCATCAGTAATTACTGGCCCAATTTTTTTTAGTCAATAAAAGAAAATATTGGGCCAGTAATATTTTTCATTAATGACAGACCCATTAGTGACTAAAGAAATGCGTTAGTAAATTACCGACCCATTTCTGACCAAAATATTTGTCAGTATTTTACCGACCTATTTCTGACCAAAATATGGGCCGATAATTTTTCGACCCATAAAATTTGTCAAAACTAATGTCATTTCACAAAAATTTATTTACAAATGAATTCCTCTATGGAATTGAACCAAATACAATGTGAATGATATTTAAAAATTCAAATAAATTAGATTTTGGAAAAAAAATGCAAAATTCATGATTTCACTTGTGAGTTTGTGTGAAAAGATAATTAAAATCCCTTCCTTTTATCACAAATTGAAATTGTTTTCCTTTATTTTACATTATGTTACAACAAGTTTTTTTAAAAAAAGTATAGGTTCTAAATTACAATAATACATTTCTAAAAATATAATATACTACAATTGTAAATTTGAAAAAAAAATGAATTTTTTTTATTAAAAATCCTCATAAAAAGGGTTAGTAAATATTGGGTAAATTAGCAAACCAGCCATCAGAATCGA
>CAOJBK010283306.1:0-10722 GCA_948294925.1 Codiaeum variegatum | reverse complement strand
TATATATATAAGGCTAAGTATTATACCTTGAGGATATTGATCAGGTGAAGGCTCAAGAGCCGGAGCCTAGACAGGAGACGCTGGCTTAGAAGCTTGTGCCCAAACTGCAGGAGCAGGTGGGAGCATCTACGAAGGTGAGCCCTTGATAATAGAAGTGGCCAAAGCCTTGTAGATATCAGATGAGGTTAATGCATAACTTCTTGAAGGCTTCAGCAGGACTTAACCTTAGAAACTGCTTGTCCTAGGCCACCAAGGTCACTCCATCCTTCACCAGGATGACATGCTGGAAGTACTGACTGACCAGCTTATGGAATTGATTGAAATTGGGAGCCACCTCATCGAAGAAGCTCATCACTTACCCATGGACCCGAGCAAAGTCAGCATTCTCCTGTACGAGCTCATCCACCAGGTCGCTTCGGGCACTAAGCTGATAATTACGAGACCTCCCCAGCCAGAAAGGAGTCTCTTGTGGTGCCGGACCTTCAGGTCCTTCAGTTGCCTTCCGAAGCTGCTTCAACCTCCTCTCCTATGGCTCATCTCTGAAGACCCAATGGTAGGGGATGGTCCCCTCTTCTGAACTAGGGAAGCTTCTAGAGATTCTTCCAATTTGTCCACGGGGACATCGGCATCACCCTTGGATGGTCTAACCACTTCTTCTCCCCCCTCCTCAGCAACGGCCAAGGCGAGAGTGGTGGGGTCACTCTCGGAGGATGAATCTAGGTGTTCTTGTCCAACTCTAAAATTCTTCAAGTATCGGTATCTCTTCACCTCAATGTTCAAATCGTTGGACACCATGGCCACTTTATTTTCTTCAAGTGTTCGCTGCCTAAGCCGCTCGGTCTTGAAGCACCGGATTGGGAGGAAAGCCTTACTGTCCACAGGGCGTAGAGATTACTTAGACAACTCCGAGAAGGTAGCCACCATTGCCTGGGCCACCTCCTTCAGCACAGCCCTTGCCTTTTGATCTACCAAAGGCTCTATAAGTACAAGGCTAAGGTTAGTTACACAGTTAATTAGAAAACATAAAATAAAGAGGTATGAAGTGAAGCCACTTACCAGAGATGCATCGTATATTGCGAGGAAAGGAATGACACCTGTCTACCTCCCGAAGATAAGATGAGTTCATTAACTTGGTTCTGTCAAACAGTCGACCACAGCTAGCAAGGGTCCGTATCCTCTAGGCATCCGCAAGGGTAAGGTTCTTGTCCAACTTCTCCACCCTCGGGAAGCCTATGTACTCGCTAGTGAACCCGAAGCCTACTTGTCCCTTCCTGATCAGCTTCAACACCCGGACCGAGAAGAATTTTTTCTTCTAGTCATCCACCTTACTCTCCTTCACACCAAATAGGGTCCGCAGGGGCTTCTTCTGTAAACACCAGATATAAGGCTCACTGGATGAAGCCAATTTAAAGAATGCCTGGAACATCTTCGGGCTCGGGTGATTGATCTCCAGGACTGAGCACACCACCTCGAAGTAAGACAGGTCTTCTATGGAATTCGGAGTCAACATCATCGGGTTCACTTTGAAGTATTCAAAGCATCGGCAGAAGAAGGGTGCTGGAGGAAGCAATAGACCCCTGATCAGGTGGTCATAGTACCACACGTACTCGCGTTCTCCCTTAGGTAGCTCTATTACAGTTGTTGTGGAAAATATCCTGGCGTTTAAGGGAGAAAGCTCTACATGAACACTGCTAGCCATTACATTCACATTTTCCTGGAAGACACCAAACTTGAACTTCATAGGAATAATGTCCTTCATGTGTGGCTGGACAGTACTGTTGAGGTAGGACTCAGTGTCTTGAGCCTTACTCTACTTTTGAGGCTTCTCAACCTCTAACCAGTGTTTCTTGGACTATTTCTGGGGAGGTGCCATTGAAGTTTATGGAAGAAAAAAGACTAGAAAGAGAGTGGCAAAGAAATTGGCAGAGTAACAATAAGGTGAGAAATAGCAGAAAGTGTGGAAATAAGTCACCATAGGTGGGTCTTTATAGGCAAAAACCGAAGGCATTTAAGAACCTAAGGAAATGGCTGACATGTGGCAAGCACAGGGAAGGACAGAGTTAAATGCTCATCATGACCCTTTATTGCTCATCATTACTAATGGAGGCGCCCCTCCACGTGGCGAGCAGGGGAACGCTACAGTAATAGTGTCGTTACTTTGGGAAGTGTAACGGTCCCATCCGAGCCTGATGAAAGGACACAGACAGGGTAATGAAATGTCTCGTTAGTCCAATCACATACACCTATCTCTGAGCCCAAGGCATCCATCTCCGAGCCCAAGGCATCCTTCACCGAGCCCAAGGCATCTATCACCGAGCTCAAGGCATCCATCTCCGAGCCCAAGGTGCTCTAACTAAACAATCTTTGAGCTTCGAAGCCTTTGAGTACTAACACTTTAAGGGGACAATTGATACCGCTTAGTCTTGGCCTGGTTCGGCCCCAACTACACACTTGGATCCTGACTGAACCCTGTAGCACCCTGTCCTACCCAAACCCCAGGTTCATAACAAGCTTTGTCTCTTATGGCCTTTGGGGATTTGGGTCCCTCAGCTAACAGGTGTCGTTGGCCCCATGGAGAGGTATACTGCAAAGTACCTGGAGCTGACATGTGTCCCCTTCAACAGGGTTTTCACCCTATACTATAGTCCTCAGAAACTCAAACGAGGTAATGATGGTTATCCTCACAACCAAATACTATACTAAGTTCCATTCTTGAGAGCTTTCCTGCATACAACATGTTTCTAACTTGAGCGTAGGAAGGTTATCGCCGAACACAACGTCCGACCACCCCTGACCACTGTCTATTCTGTGCAAGCTTGTTCCAGCTCGAACAGAGCAGTTCTAATCCAGCGTTGGCTAGATCCACATGAATCAATTTCAATTTCAAATTAATATGAAATTGTTTTCTTTTGTGCCTAGTTTCTCTTTTGGACATTACATTTGAATCCAAAAATGAAAACCCATTTGTTGTCTACTAGGCTAAAAACCTGAATCCAACAATCAATCCCGAAGGACCCCAACTTGAGATAACTGAAGCCCATCTCATCTTTCATTATCGTTTGGTCACAAACACAAACGACTTATAACAGGTTGCTTATTTCTTATCATTAAAATTGTTATAACTAGAAGACAGAACAATTATGGAAGAAATGATTCTATTATGATTTGATCCAACTATACAAACTTGTATTTATACTACAACTAACAAGATGTAATCTATTAGATACAACTAACAAGATGTAATCTATTAGATATTTACACATGTACTACTAATTCTAATACACTAAGAAACTACAACAATAAACTATTATAATTAACCATGATCAATTTCCCTTTTAAACTCCCCCAATATGTACATAAATGTTAATTATGTTCATCTTGTTAAGTAAGAAATTAAACATGCTACAATGCAAGGCCTTTGTCAGCAGATCCGCAACTTGAATATCAGTCTTAACATGAGCTAATTGAACCTTCCCTTTTGTCACCTTTTCCCTCACAAAATGGCATTCCTATTCTATCTATTTTGTCCTCTCATAGAAGACAGGGTTCTTTACAACATGCATGGCTGCCATATTGTCACAATGCAACAATGCTAGTTGTGTGAAGTTCTAACTAAAATATGCCAGTAATTGGTTTAGCCACACCAGTTCACTACAAGTTACTTCCATTTACCTATACTCGACTTCTGCTGAGCTTCTTAACACAACCCTTTGTTTCTTTGATTTCTAACTAACCAAAGAATCTCCAATAAATACACAGTAGCCAGTACGTGATCTCCTAGTTTCCTTGCATCCTCCCTAATCACTGTCACAGAAAGTATTCAACTCAAGCTTAGACTATGAGGAAAAATAAATCCCTTGGCCTGGAGCATTTTTCAAATACCTAATCACTTTGAAAGTTGTCTCAAGATGTGACTGAGATGGCTTATCTATAAATTGAGTAAGAACATGTACTACATAGCATAAATCTGGCCTGGTAATAGTCAGATACATGAGCTTACCCACTAATTTCCTATAAAATTTTGGATCAGTCAACAAATTTTTCTCTGTATGCATCAAATGATGATTCACTTTCATAGGAATTGAAGAAGGTTTAGAGCCTAGTAAACCATATTCTTCTATCAATTCAAGTGTATACTTTCTTTCTAAGAGTGAGATACCTTCTGGTATTCTTGCCACTTCTAAGCCCAAAAAATACTTCAAACTTCCCAAATCCTTAATCTTAAAATGCTCTCCTAATATTTTCCTCTCCATTACTGCTAGCTACAGCAATGTCATCCATATAGGCTAAGATAGTAATAAAACCATGCTCAAAATTCTTAGTGAATAAAAAATAGTCTATCAGTGATTGCTTGTACCCATTATAAATGAAACAATCTGTAAACTTTGAGTTCCACTACCTTAAGGTTTGTCTTATCCCATATAATGACTTGTTAAGTTTGTAAAACAAAGTTCCAGGCTTACTCTTAGTTCTAGGCATATCAGATTGTAAACCAGTATGTAACTGTCCAGACTCCCCCTAAATTTGATAGCCTTTAGGAAGCTCCATGCACACCTCTTTCAGCAAATCAACATGAAGAAATCATTACTTACATCAAATTGAGCAAGTTTCCAACCATAAATAGCATATAAAACCAACAAAACTCTAACCGAAGCATGCTTAGCCACTAGACTAAAGGTTTCATGGTAATTAAAACCTTCTTTTTGAGTGTACCCTTTATATTTATCTATACTACCATCAGACAAATACTTAGTTTTAAAAAGCCATTTACAGCCAAAATGAACTTTGCTTACAGGAAGAGTTAAAAAGACCAAGTATTGTTGGCAGACAAAGCTTGAAGCTCACCTTGCATTGCTTGCTGCCAATGAGTATAAGGAATTGTCTGTTCAAATGTTAATGGATCTAGATAGTAGAAATAGACAAAACATATTTTTGAAATGTAGGAGAGAGTTGAGAATAAGAAAGGTAATCAAAAAGTGGATACTGAATAGAAGAACTAAGAGGTACAATATCACGAGTAGATAGATGATGATGATAATCCTACAAATATATAGGTAATTGTTTAGTTCTAGTACTTCTTCTTAAAGGTGGAGAAGGAGGAATAGAAACTAAAGGTAAAGAAGAAGAAGGAATGACATGAGGTGGAACTAAAAAAATAGAATCAAGAAAGGAAAGATTAGGTGCAATAAGAAGAACTAAGGAATCTGAAGAAACTGAAAGAGAAGAAGGCAAAGATTCTAAATAAGGAAAATGAGACCCATGGAACTAGACATCTCTAGAAATAAAGGTTGTATGTGTAGAAAGATTATAAACCTTATATCCCTTAATGCCAAGAGGATATCCCAAGAAAATGCATTGTTTGCCTCTAGGTTCAAACTTAGTTCTATGAGAAGAAAGGTTAGAAGGAAAACATAAAAAACCAAATGATCTAAGATGGCCATACTAGGGTAGTTTATAGAAAAACATTTCATAAGGAGTGTGATTGTAAAGTTAAGAAGGAGCTTTATTAATGAGATAAACAATAGTGAGCACTGCATCTCCCCAAAATTTAATAGGCAAATTATCATGAAAAAGCAATGACCTAGCCAACATAAAGGATATGTTAATGCTTCCTTCCCATAGTTCCATTATGTTGAGAGGTGTAAGCACAAGTTTGTTGGTGAATGACACCTTTGGAGTGAAAGAATGTAATCAAAGTAAATTATGTGCCCTGATTTGTTCTTATAATTTTGATAGGAGTGTTAAACTGAGTCAATACATAGTTATAAAAGTATTTAACCCAATATGCAACTTCATTTTTAAGCTTAAGTAGAAAAACCCAATTAGACTTAGAGTAATCATCAACTGTGAACAAAAAATATTGGTTTTTACTAAGTTCGGGCTTAGTATGTGGACCCCACACATTTATGTGCACCAACTCAAATAGTGAACTAGCTTGAAAAGAAGACTCAAGAAAAGACAATCTTTTAAATTGTGCCTTAGGACAAGTGAGACAAGGACTCAAAGTCTCTTTAGACTCATATAGGAAAGAAAATAGCTTAAGCGGTGCATGACCTAATCTATGATGCCACCTTAGCTGATACAACAGAAACTATAGAACAAACAAGAGCGTTATGATTATTAGACAAAGAAACAAAAGAAGTAACATCAAGAAAATATAGATTTTACTGAGCTTTATCCAAGCCAATCGTGATCCATGGTGAAAGGTCGTGAATAATGCAGCAAGTAGAAAGAAAAATAAGATAGATCATTATGAATGGTAAGTTTAGAGACAAAAATTAGATTGAAAGAAAAGGAAGGAATACACAAAACATTTTGCAGGATAAGAGTAGAACTAAAGACAATGATGCCTAAATGAGTAACTGCTACCCTAGAACCATTTGGTAATTTGACAAAGCAATCAACAACAGAAGTCACTGTAGTAAGTAATGATACCGGACATACTATATGATCAGTAGCACTAGTGTCTAAGATCGAGGTATTTGCATACTTTTCCTTAGCTTTAAGAGCTTCATCAAAGATATATGCATTTGTGATAGAGAAAATGAAAAGGAAAGTATACATGCAGTAGCATTAATCAAAGGAGGATCTAATGCAGTAGGCATGTTAGATACTGTCCCAGGGCTCATATGTGTGTCAATTAAGGACATGAGCTTATTAACTTGATCTTATGTGAGATTGAGCTGAGGGAGAATACTAACTTGTGCTGCAATTGACATAGAAGTAGGTAACATAGGAGTTGTCATTGTCACTGGTGTTGGCAGAATTTGTTGATTAACAAAAGGCATATAGCTAGAATGTGCAATAAGAGAAGGATTAGTTTTAGGAAGATATGGAGAACCAATGGAGACTTGATGTGTAGCAGATGTCAGCCCTCTGGGCCTATTATTGAACTTGATGTGAGTTGGATAGCTAATTATCTTATAACACTAATCTCTCAAATGTCCTGACTTACCACAATGACTTCACAAAAGATCTTGTTTACTCTTCCTTACTGCCATGACATGCAAGTCAGATTGAGGTTGCAGCTGGATATGCAAAGACCTCTGATTCTCTTCTCTAACTACAAAATTATAAGTAGGGCTGAGGATGGTTCGTTTCGACTTGGGTATTAAAAAAGAACCGAACTGAAATTTTTTTATTCTTGAAAATTCTAGCACTGGAACCGAATTGAAAGTGACTAAGAATTGTACTATTCCAAACTGAAATTTTGGTACAATACAATTCGATTCTTCGGTTCTCACAGGATAAATGAGTGTATATATTATTATTATTATTATTATTATTATTATTATTATTATTATTATTATTATTATTATTATTATTATTATTATTATTATTATTATGAGTTAAGAACCAGTACCGTACAAAACTAAAACTTTCGGTACAATTCGGTCCAGTTCTCACCCTAAGTACCAAAATTTTTACAGTACAATACTAAAATGATTCAGTTCTTCAGTCCAATTCAGTTTTCCCAAGTACCATTCTCAACCCTAATTATAAGTATGTTCCGCAGTAGGAAATGGCTGAATATTGATAATATGAGATCTCGAAGCAGAAAATGTCTCATTCAAACCATTTAAGAACTTAAAATTGCTATCCTTCTATTATTGAATCACATAGATCTAAAAACAATTATTATTACATCTACCACAAGATCAATGAGGCATAGGCCTATAGCATCTCAATTCTTCCCACAATGCAGTCAACTCAGTATAGTAATTGCCTACAGACTTGGTACCTTGGCTTAATAAACTGATTTGATGTTGTTGTAATTGACATATCATTGAGTCATTAGGTTGTAAAAATCTTTGATTCAATTTATCCTAAATTTTCTTTGCTTCCTCTAAGAAAAACACAGTAGATACTATAGGTTGTGAAATTGAATGCAAAAGCCATGACATAATTAGGTTGTTGTAACAAATCGAAGGTAAAAATTAAGGATCTTTTAGATCTAAGGGTTTCTGTATGCTTTCTAATATCTCTAAGCACACTGGGGTCCCAAATACTAGCTCCAAAGCCAACATGCAAGACAGATAAAGACTATGGGGGTGTCTTTTTGGTAGCCACTCTGATGCTTAAGTCAGTAATTAGTTATGGAGAGATTTTGTATAGAGAGTTTTAGGCTTTTGAGTCATTAACCTATTTCTTATGACCAATATAGGTTTATATACTTATTGGTGGTCTCCCAATCCTAGAAACTAGGTTAGTAGATAAATAATAGGCCAAAGTGAAGGAGCCCAATCCAAGCCTGAAACTGAAAGGGCCATAATCCCCTGTGAGGGAAGGGAGGAAGAGCTCCCTGAGGTAGACCTCTAATTAATTGGGGATGACCTAAATAGTGATAATAATCATAGCAAAGAGGAAGATCGAATAATCGATCCTTCTCAAAATAAAGGGAAGAAGGTCGCTACAAAGGGGGCCACCACATGAAACAAGACCCCAAGGATTGAGTCCTTGCCAACCCTCCTGACTGTCATTGACTTATAGACCATAAGGGAAGAATTTACATTCCTAAAGGATTATAAAATTTTCCTACCCACACATTCTCAACGGGTGAATTCTAAAGCATCTACTGGGGGCATGGTGTGCTATTACAACACTCTAACATCAGGGTTGAGGTTTCCCTTATCCAACTTGTACATAGCTTGGCTCGAGGCATACCAAGTACCCATCATCCAACTTCATCTAAACTCTTGGAAGGTCTTTAGGGGCCTGCAAATGATAGCGTACTGGCTCGGGTTCGAGTTGTCGATGCCCGTATTTCAACATTTATACTAGGTCATTCCTATAAGAGAGCTAGACTAGTTCCATCTACAAGCATTGGATAATAAGAAGTGCTTCGATCTACCACCCTCCCTAAAAGTCACTTGGAAGTAGAAGTACTTCTTTGTATATCATAACAATTTGGCTTCCCTTCCCAAGAAATGCAATGAAGACATCCATGTCTTTCGTAGGTGGCGTCTTCCTATTCTTAATGAAGATGGAGAAAACCATCTAAGGTTGATACTTCAATGGGTGGTTGATAATGGAAAGTATGACTGTTGGTCCCTTGTGGAATCATGGTACACGGGGAAGATAATAGATAAATGAGGGCTTCGGCTCAACCGATTTGGGGGTACCGATCTTTCTCCCTTGTTTGTTATATTTGCAAATTTTACTAACTGGCCTTCTTCTATTTTCTTTTGCAAATATGTCTACCATTTTGAAAAAATGAAAGAAAGAAAGGCCCTAATAGCCTAAAGAGCTCAATCCAAAGAGATCGACCTTCCTTTAGCACTAATTAAAACTTCAACTCCTCATCCTACTGAATAAGTGCAAACAAGGGGTGAACTAGACTCTGCCTCAGTCCCAACCAATGATCCTCCTGCCACAGTGGCTATTTCTTCTGAAGGGGAGGATGACCACCTAGTAGAGCCTCCCTCTACAGCCTGTTCCAAACGACTAAAGGAAGAGATCATCCGTATTGGAACTTAGGCGATCACTATAGGTACCTCCCCCTCTTTCAGAGGTGTCTTAGCTGGAATCCTTATCCAGAATTTTAGCCCCAATGCTAGTTTTTGGGACCACCAGATTGTGAAGAAGGTGGTCGGCTCACTCACCCCTCATACAGATCTACAATCGCTCAATGCCATGACAGATGAGGAAATGGGATCCAAAGGCTACGACAAAGCTCTAGTGGTGTGTTTCTTTCTTGCACTCCCTTCCTTTGACTCTATTTTAATATATTTTAATAATCCTTTGTTGTGTTCCTTTTTATCTAGTTGAGTTTATTCTAGCTTAGAGTACCTCTCTAGCTCGTCGTTCAGTGAGCTTAAATGCTGAGAAGGAATCCCTAGGCAAGGAGAGGGTAGCATTTCAGAGGAGCTTTGCTGAAGCAAGGATTATTGCTGAACTTCAAGCTAAAGAGCTAGAAAGCTTAAACAAGGCTTTCAATGAGGGCCGAGATAAGGAGAAGAGGAAAATATAGCTCTTTGAGGAAGAACTGGAAGAGGTAACGAAAGATCTTGAAAGCATGAAGAACGAGTTATTCTCCCGAGTGGCTGAAGTAGAGTGCCAAACCGCAGAGGTTGAACGCTTGGAAAACCAAAGTGTGGACTGGCTGTTTGCTTTTGGTAAATAGCTAGCAGATGAGGCAATTAAGAAGTTCAGGCCTGATACCATTTTCTTAGCTGATATCGAACTTACTGAGAGAATCTTTGTCGAGGTTCCCGAGTCTTCAAGTGCTCAACCTCCAGATATTGAAGCCTGACCTCTTTGTCTTACACGATTTTGTAAAGTTATTTTGTAAGCTAGGGTTGATGTTCAAGCTCACCCCCTTCCCTCTTCTGTATCAATTTTCATTGTTAATGAAATATATAATTTATATTTTGTTTTTAAGCGAGCTATATACCCTTATCACTTTTTTCCTGTTGGGACAATCTCTAGATCGTTCTAAGATTGGGACGATCTTGGGGTCACTCTTTTACTTCGACGATCTTAGGATCATTTTTCAATTAGGATGATCTTTGGATCATTCTTTTATTTGGATGATCTTAGGATCGTTCTTTCACTTGGACGATCTTAGGATCATTTTTTTAGTGGGATGATCTTTGGATCATTCTTTCGCATAGATGATCTTAGGATCGTTATTTATTGGGACGATCTTAGGATCATTCTTTCACTTGGACGATCTTAGGATCATTCTTTTATTGGGATGATCTTTGGATCGTTCTTTCACTT
>CAOJBK010282854.1:0-10976 GCA_948294925.1 Codiaeum variegatum | reverse complement strand
AAGCTTCAAAACCTCAATCTGCACTAAAGATCGAGCTCGGCAATCCAAAGAGCATGAAGGCTGGGTGGCTAAAAACTAAGACCTTAAAGTTGCAATAGGAAAAACTCTAGAGAGTTTATTTTCTATGTTAAAATAATCATCTTTCTGTTGTAATATTTTTACTTTCATGTAATTCCTCAACAAGTCCCTTTTGGATAAGTTATCTTATCATTGTCAGCTATTGGGCTGATTCCTGAACACTTGTAATATTTTTAATGTCAATATTATTGTCGGTCATTAGGGCGGACTGTGATTTTATATTAAAATATTTTCCTTTATTATATTGCTCTTATGAATGCATATTAATCTGAACGATTACTTTTCTTTATTTGAAATATTTACAGTTAAGTATTTTTCTTTAGCCGATATGTATATATTTTCAGGGATGGAGCCAAGGTTTGATTACAAGAGGGGCCAACAATCAATGTTAATTTAAGCGAATAACTTTAAGAAAAATGATAGCTGGAAAGTCAAATTAAAGTCTCACTGTTCGAGTTCTACATATGAAAAATTAAAAATTAATAGATAAAAAAATATATATATGGATGCTAATAATTATGAGCGACTGATTTTAATAATTTGAGAACAACAAAAAAAAATTATAGAATTGACCGTTTAAGTTTTTAACGTATAAAGAAAAGAATCAAATAAAAAGTAATTACAATACAAGTTAATTTTTAGTAGCCAACTATATTGAAGTTTAATTTAACTGGTAGTTACATAAATTATTTAAATTACAATTTATTACTTAGAAATCTTAATTAAAAAAATTGAGGGGGGCAAAAATAAATAATTAATTAGCTTAATTTTTTTTAATAAAGAAACACATAATGACACTTAATATAATTCTTTAAAATGGAATTGTTGAGGGGGCTAAAGTCCCCTCACTTATACACGTCCCTCCATCCCTATATACTGTGGAAACATAATAAGAACTCAAGCCAATAATTACATATTCAAAATCGGCCTTTTAAAAGGAAAAATTGTCTTCTCTATCTTTCTTAAACTGAGACCGATTAACATGTTCCCACAAAGATGGCTTGTAAGGGTTAAAATGCTTCTCATTGATTGATTAATCATGGACTTCCCCATCTATGTTTGATAACCTATAAGCTATGTTCCTCTTTATCTCTTTGACTATGTAAGGCCTTTCCTAGTTAGTTGACCATTTGCTGAGTTTTGGTTGCTTTTCATCGTGGGGTAAAATATGCTTTCATACAGGATCCCCAATTACGAATGCCTTGGCCCGAACTCTTTTATTTTAAGCTTTTCCCACCCTTTTCATTTATACTTACATTTTGTCCAAGGTCGATATTCTTATATTATCCAACTCTTGATACATAGTGTTTTCATATTCATCTAGAGTAAGTTGATCTTAGTTGCTCTTTTTGATTGACTAAATTATCGATTTGGCTAGGATCTTAGTGCAATGGCCATAAGTGAGATTGAAAATTGTGGCTCCTATTGATGTTTTGACACTAATTTTGATTGCCTAGAGAGTATCCCCCAATAACCCATGCCAGTTGCGAGGATTCCTATAAACTATCTTTTGAATTATCGCTTCAATCACCTTGTTAGTAGCCTTAACTTGTTTGTTAGCATGTACATCATAAGGGGTCGAGTGTAATAACTTAATTAGATATTCACTGCAAAAAATTTTCACCTTATCTTTATTAAATATGGTTCCTTGATATGTTATAATTGTTTGAGGTAGGCTAGTCCAAATTAGAATATATTTTTTAGTGAACTCGATCAACACTGATTGATTAACATTCTTCAAATGCAGTTCTACCCCACTTAGAGAAGTCTTAAGCCACCAAAAAAAAGAAGAAGTGATAATCAAAATAGGGGGGAGAGGGTAGATTTTCTTGATTATGTCTATTGCCCATCCCAGAAAAAGGTATGTCCACTCATTGAAGGTTAAAGACACATGCTTGAAGGATTCCATTAAGTGAATTGAATTGTTATAATAAGGTTATAGAACAAGGGCTTCTCATTTGTACTCTTCTTACAAGTGTTTTAGAACTAGCAATGAGTCCCCTTTGTTGTCAATAGATCTTAGTTGTAATTTATCCAAGATCTCTAACCTAATGATCAGTGCCTCATACTCTACTTGGTTGTTCAAACATGGGAACCCAAGCACAAACCCTAGATTTCTGGTGATAGCCCCTAGTAAGGTTAAAATAATACCAACTTCTGCCGAAGTTGCAGTCTTTGACCCATAAAACCCCATCTCCCAAGTTGATGATTCACTGATAATATAATTAACTTTCTCTTCTAAGATCTCCTTGCTGGGATGATGCGCCAGGAAATCGGCCAGGGCTTAGCCCTTCACTGCTTTGAAAGGAACATATTGTCAATGGAAATCGGATAAGGCTATAACTCATTTCCCCATCCTGTTCCTCAAGTAGGGTTATAATAGTATATATTTCATCACATCAGTTCGACTCACCACTATTACAACCACTGAGAGCATGTTGTATATGAGTTAAGTGCATGAGAAATATAATACAAGCTCTAACTTCTCAATTGGGGAATATTTTAACTTAGTGCCAGTAAGACTTTTACAGAGATAGTTTTTGGCTCTTTCATACCCCCTTGTTCTTGGGTTAGCAATGTATTCATCTAAGGCTAAAAAATATAAGATCAATGGCATTTTTTTCCTAGGAGGCATCATGACTGATGGCTTAGTCAGAAAAGCTTTAATCTCATCAAATACCCTTTGGTGCTCCTCAGTATAAATAAAATTCTTAGTGTTCCCTTTTAATAATGGTCTCCATGGTTGAATCTTTCCAACTGTGTTTGCGTTGAATCTCCTAAAGAAATTTATTTGTCTTATTAGTCTTTGTAACACTCTTTTTGATTTCAGAGGAGGTGTATCAAAAATAGCCTTAGCCTTATTTTTATTTACTTCTACTCCCCCTTGGTGCACTAGAAATCCCTAAGAAGTTGCTTGTTGTGACTCTATTAGCACACTTGAGAGGGATCATCTTTAACAAACATTTCCTCATTCTATCAAATTCTTGATGAAGATTATTCAAATGATGCTCTTCTTACTGAGACCATACCACCGCATCATCAATGTATACTTCCATGAACTTGCCCATAAATTCATGAAAGGTTGCGTTCATTACCCTTTGATATATAGCCTTGGCATTCTTCAAGCCAAATGGCATCACTACCCATTCATAAGCCCAATTGAGACAAAGCATCTAAAAGTTTTCTTACTCATATCTTTCTCTATAATTTTGATCTAACTATAACTTGAATCCCAATCCATGAAACTTAAAATTACATTTCTTGCAATTGAATCTATGAGCATATTGGCCATGGGCATTGGATACTCATCCTTTAGTGTTGTCGTGTTCAGGAATCTAAAATAAACATAAACTATAAGCTTCCCATCTTCTTAATTATTGTAACTATGTTTAATAGCTAGTTTATGTATATTGTAGGGTGGATGAACTCAGCTTTAGGTAACCTTTCTACCTTTTGCTTGATTAGAGCCTCTACCTCAGTTGATAATCTCCTTATAGGTTGTTTAAATGGCTTGAAACCCATTTTGATTGGTAACTTAGGCTCCACTAGCTCTCGAGTGAGAACTAGCATCTCATCATAAGTTTAGGAAAAACAACCCTTATGTTCACGAAGTATTGTTAGAGTGGTACACCATAGAGCTTAATTTAAGTGTAATAATTGAATCCCAATGGAAATAAAATATATAGTTTATTTACATAATTCCCCATCTGTTATAAATTACATATATTCCATTAGTATTTTATATGAGAATTTATACTATGAAATATGTTCACGGTCATAGGATTATCGACTGGGAAATTATTAATCTAGAAAATTGTCACAATTGTTGTCATTCATTATAAGTATGTGATACTTATGGTAATGGAGCTAGTGAGTCTTATGCTATATATATATGATATCGTGACAACATGTGGACTTTCATCTGATGAGTAACTTGAATAGTAACATTAGATGACGAATACATGGACTTTACTACAGTCAATATTAAATCATCTAGGTCATATTTGTGCATATAGTCCATTGACTTGAGGCAACATGTTATCTGATATGTTTGTGGTTATACTTTGTTACTGTTTACATACTTCTGCTAGCCATGTAGAGGTATATGACATTGATATGATGCAATTTGGTATAACTTTCTAATGAATATTTACTAAGTAATGAATGAATACATGCTTACTTTTAAATGTTTTTATGTAAAAATGGTGCCTTTAAATGGTTTATTGAGTGATATAGGTAATTAAAGGTGTTAAGGATGATTTCTAATGGAAAATGGAGGCTAAGGACTTGAAAAAATCAAGTAACAAGAGATTGGATGAAAGACAAGTCATTTTAGGAGAATAAAAGCTGTCTTAAGTCGTGCCCTATGGTCACGAGTTGTCACAGTGGTCCATGACACAAGCTAACATGCCATGATAAGTAACCAGCCATGGTTATGATTTATAATAGAAGCATATGGTCATGAGTAGTTACAACATCTCTTCAATCCACCTTTTCAAATTCACATCCATTTGGTAAAGGCATGACTTGGGACACTTTAGGGCTTATAAATACTTATATTTAGTATTGATTTGTCATAGATTTCAGATGGATTTCATAGAGATTTCAAATGGATAAACACAATAAATTTTTTAGTTTTGTTTTAGAAAATTTACTCTAAAGTATCATAAATACCTTTTAGTTTAAGTCATGATGTTCTTATATCAAGTGTCCTTTAAATAGGCACATTGAAGTCCAAGTGTTCAAGTGATTTCCTAAAGAATAAAAAAGTATTATTTCATCTATATCTTCTTCCTTTCTTCTTTATTTTAAATTTTTATTCATTATGAATTATTTATATGTTCATTTGATGCATGATACCGTAATGTACTTAGTCTAAATAGGTTGTTTAGGATTGCATGATGATTTAGTCTACATATATTTGATGAACATGATTTAATTCTTATTGGCATGAACTAGTTGTGTATGCTTGGCTACCATAAATAACTTCTCAATCAATTTGTTTGCAATGAGAGTTGGGGAAAATCAGTGGATAAACAATTAGGATTAAGGGTTGTCCTTAAAGATAAGCAATTATACTTTGAGGGGTTCATAAAATGGGCAAAGAACTTAAGGTTTTTGTCTATCTCTATAATGAAAGAAGAGTGCTTGTTGAATCTAGATGGAAACACCTTTGATTGAAAACCAGAGTTGCTTTCGAGGACTTTAGGTCACATTCTTCAATCATATGCATTCATCACTATAAGAAAAACTATCAATAATGACAAAAAATTAGTGAGTGTAAAAAAACTCTCACTAATGATGCCATTTCTATATTTATCATGAGAGTATAAAAATACTCTCGTTAATAATAGGACTACTAATGAAAGAAACTTTATTTGGTCATTATTAGTGAACAAGTCCTCTTATTATTGATCTAAAATATTTTAGAACTAAACTTTACCTCCAATATTTTGATGAAAAAAGTTTCCCTCCAATACTTTTCCAAAACTAAAATTTCCCTCCCATATTAAACAATGCAAGATTTTTCTCTCTGATATTAAAAAAAAGGCAAATTTATTTTAGTAGGTTTTTATTTCATAAAATTTGATATAAAAAATCCCCATAACCCCTGCCTCCTTCTTCAACTTATAATCCATTTTGAACCTAGTAATTTACCATCTCTCTTCATTCTCCGTGCACGAATCGAGCTCAGCCCCAACACCGGCATCGACCTCTATCCAAACCTCTATTATCACCAGTATTCAGACTCCAAACCCCTCATCCCCACTGAACCAAAGAACCCAGATATAACCAACATCGAACCTGAGTTATAGTTTAAAAGCCCCACTGTTCAGTCACCTTTGAATCCATCTCCAGTTCACTAATCAGCCATTGCAATCCTTTCTTCCTTGCCACCTTGTCAATTCATTGGGATTGTTCAATGCAAGCAATAGTTATAGAGACATAGTGATGGTTCCCGGTGGTTCTTATGGGAAATTAATTCATATGTTATCTTAAATTGTGGACCTCAACTTGTTGTTTCGATAGCTTTGGCGGTGATTATAATGAGTTTGCCCTTCTCTGTTGAGGTAATTTTGAATTTATGGGTAAGTTTCTACTCATCTCTTTTGCTTTAATAGAGATTATTGATGGAAATTGATCTTTGGCTTGGTGATTTTAGGTTGAGAATATGATCATGAGAATATGTTTCTATGTTGATATGTGGTTTTAGGTATTTAGATTTTTATGTTGTTTTGCCTTGCAAGTCTGAAATTGATTTTTGTCTGCTCTATATGTTGATGAACTTCCTATCTGTAGGGTAATATTCATGTATGTTTGGATGTTTCAGGTTATTTCTCATTGTAAATACTTGGGTCTATTGTATTACATTTGCTTTTAATGAAATGTATGAATATATTTGATGTCATTGGTGCATTGAGCTTGGTCTTAGTAAGTTTTGTTCTATTAAGTAGGTTTCTCTGAATTCTCGCATTCTTACATTTTTGCGTTCTTTATGTGTTGTGTAAATTGTAAATAGAATCAGTAAATTTCCTTTATTTTTATGGTTGGGAAGATCACGACCTATGAACATTTGAGTTGGATTAATGGCTTATAAGGCAGTAATGGTATTAATGGTATCTTTTAGATGATTAGCTCTCTCATTTTCTTTGACTGTTTTGCAGCGATAAGGCATTTATTGCATGAAGAATAGTTTTAGCCGGTGGGAGGTTTCAGTTGCTAAACTAGCGCTATAACTTTGTTCAGGTACTTGTTATACTTCACTAATCACATGTATTTTCTTTATTTGTGTTGATTTTGTTTATCTTTGAAGCAATGAACTCTTGAATAAATTTTGGGAAACTAGAGAATTCTTATGTTGCTTTTTATTATATGTATTCACTAAAAAAACAAGTCATAAGAAATATGACACTTTTAATTTAATAATTATGCCTAATCAAGGTATATCTATTAAAAATTAATAGTCTAATCATCTTACGATAGATTTGTGCTTCAACCAAAAGGTTGAAAGCAATTGTCCATGTTAAATTAGTTGCTTAGTAGTAAATCAAATATAAAAGTCTAGCATGGAGGAGGAAAAAAAAAGAGAAAATGGCAGTAGAAGGAATTGAAATGGAAAATACAAATTATCAACAACTCCAAATGAAATAGGGAATTCATATAAATTTTACCATAGTTCATTGGAATATTATAAAGGCTATAATGAAGCAATCATTGCATTTTTAGTAACATCCACTCACATGTCGATCTCTTTCTTTTGCAGTATTAATTATCCAGTTTAAGAGTTTGCCATAGCCAACATGTATGTCACTTTTATGTGGTATTCTCTTTGCGTTTTCTTGTTGTTTCCTTATCACCTCAATACACTGATTTAAGTCTTGCAGCCCTACTGTCAATCAGATGTAGACACTCCTCTGTTGCTGCAATAGCTACAAATTCCTCTTTCAGTTATAGTATGACATGTTTTCGTTTCGATAAGTTTTTTTAGGTCTTTCAAGAGAACAATAATATGTATTTTAATTTGTTCTATGATGTGATTACACCTATCTTATTAGTCCTCTTAATTTTATCTTTTTGGAACAATATTATGAAAAATGATGTCTCTATAATATGGAGAGGTATTTGAACATATCATAAAATGGGCTTCTCTTATTCTCATTACATTTATTAATTTGTTTCAACAGGTAATCTATTTGTAAAATATTTTGCAAAGATAGCTCACAATCATGGCACTCAAATTTTGGTGCATATATAACAGTAATATGTCTTTTATATAGAAGCAACCATTAGAAGCATTTAGCTTTTGTTTTAGTATCAGATTGATTAACATTTAAAGGTTTCAAAAAATATGTGAATAATGTGCTAACATTCTTAAGTTTTTCTATTATTATGGTGTAAACTTTCCAAATTTATTTTATGCTTTGAAAATCACTCACATTTTGTTGTCATATTGGTTCTGATTTTCCATTGGCTTCAGTATTGGAAGGTTTCTTATTTTGTTAGGGCAGAGAAGAAAATGAGAAGGATCATGTGCCTTATTAGGGTCTCCTTAACTAACTAGGTTCATTAAACATTACAACTTTATATGCATATTTTTCTTTTTATTGTCTATTGATTATTTTTAGAATGTTTTAATTCAATTTTTTAGCCAATCTCTCAGAATTGTATTGGGTTTTAGGGTATGTGAGTTATTCTATCACTAGAAAGCTGAGCAAGTTGATTATGAGCTTTGTTGAGTTATCCCATTCATGCTCTTTATCAGGTTTTGTTGCACTATGAGCTTTTGCATCTTTGGACCATATTTTGTTACTCTTTTCTATTAAGGTTCTCTTAGTTTCTATTTTCATTTTGTATTAGTTTTGGTCTTGTTTTGCTTAAGTTCCAAATGTCTTTAGGTTACCATGGTTGATCTACTTCTTTTCTTTGTATTTTAATGACATTTTTTTTGTGGTGTGTTCATATTTTTGTTAATGGTTTTCAAATGAGTTTTTGGTGCTTATCTATTACTGCTACAATTTTGCTCAATTTTAAGTTTTTCCCTTTATTAAAGTTAAAGTTAATAAAATTATCTCTTACTATAAAAAAAAAGTTTCTAGTATTTTATTACTTTGATATTATTGCCTTACTCTCATTTTGTTACCACACAGTTGTATTTGCACAAACAATGAGTCAGTACTTGATCCCATTTTCTTTTTTGCCTTTTTCTCTAGTCCTTGTCTCAGCCACATTAGTGTTAAACAAATAACAAGGAAAACAATTACTTGTCATTTTTCACATATAACTATTATATTTTATGGATGAATTTCCAATTGCAAATGCTAACCTATAGTGTAACTTCTCCATGTATTGTAAATAATGTCGAAATCAAAATTTGATCACTACTTGCTTACTTTCTCTATTGTCTTTAAAATAAAAATGGTTGCCTTTGTTATTTACTTGCTCTTTCTTATTCTTATCTCGTTTACTACTGCATATGATTGCTCTGTCTACTAGTCTAAGGCATCTTATTTCTCTAAGGCCTTTGCATTTTCATGTAAGCACCTTATTTTTTCTAATAAAAAAAGTTTATTTATTCGATTGAAAGGAAAAACTAAATAATACTCAGATTTTTAGTGGGTAATTTTTGTTTTATGGATTTGGTGCGGCTGGAGCTCGTGGGTATGGCTCATTAGCAATGTAATTCAATAGTGGACGTCTGGTACTTGCTGTTCCTTCTCTTTACAAAGGTGGAGCTAGTTGTCATGCCTTCTTTCAGGTTTGTATGTTACTCATTTTTATATTTGGTTAATTGATAGATGGATCATTTTGTGCTTGGTTATTGATGATTTTTACTAGATTGCAATCTGTCTAGAGAAGTGTTAGTTTATTAGTTTTATTTGTGGTGTGCACTAGTTTATATTTTCAAATATGATCTTAGTTCCCTTGGTTTATATCTTAATTAATAGGGTTATTGGCTTGGTTTTGACCATTAAGAGTTATTCATGGTGAGCTAGTTTGTTATGGGGATAGGTGTTGGCTTAAGTTCAATCTTAATTAAGATTCTAATTCTATGCCACTATTTAGCTCCTATCAACTAGAATTAGCTTGTTGGAAATTCATGTATTTAGGTCATACAAAAATAAATTGTGATTCTTATTTAAATACTGATTGGGCATTTAGATTAAGCTCCTTTTTGGATATTGTTGGGTCATTGACACTTGGGTTAGAGATTTATTATTATTTTCATATTTATTATTATTCTATATTTAAACATTTAACTTACTGTGAGGCCTCGCCCTAATGGCCCTCTAGATTTTCTTAAGAAATGTACTTATAGGCCTTGCGGCCCGAGGAAACCTTCCGGATTGCTCCCCCGGCTCACAGATTGTGGTCTGGTTCTCACATTTTTTGCATCCATATATATTCATTGGCGTGCACGAGGTGTGTGAAGTGTTTAGAGTCACCACCTACTCTTTAAGAAAATCAAATTCTCTTAGGTGATTAAGAAACCTTTTAGTTTGTTAACTTAATTTTAGAAAAAAAAAAAGAAGATATTTTCTACCCTAATTGGAAAAGTTGTTCTTTTTTGAATCAAAGGGGATTCAGGGTTTTATGATCTGAAAAACTTTTATGAAAAATAGTTTTTTACCATTTTTTTAAAAAGAACTTTTAGCTCGAAGATCATGCAATTTCAGTTAAAATGAGATTTTCGTGTATGCATGGGCAGGAATATATGTTATGGATGCATGATCATGTGAATATACAAATGACAAATGCATAAGGCTGTAAATACAAGGATTTGACTAGGGGTCCTTCCTCTAGACCACTTCAGGTTCTAGGGAAGACACAACACTCCAAATAAAGCAATTAATTACATATTAAAAACCAATCACAATCAGGGGATCTTCCCTCCATTCTTATGATCTAGGAGGAGCATACATTCTCTAAAATTATACACAAAGCAACAGTAACAATACAAAATAATTGCATAGAAATAGATCTAATGAAATATGAACAAATAACAAAAATAATGAAATAAACAATAAGGAAAAATAAAGAAAAAAGGCAAATTTGGAGTTGAAGTTGTGAATGGCTTGCCAGTGTATCCCATTGAATGGGAATCAAACCCCACATCATTTTCCCTTCTCGAGAAGGCAGGGGGGGTGGGGGTGAATTGATGTTCAGTAGCTAATTGATTTTAGTTTAATAAAAACAATTAACTGCTAGGCTATTAAACAATTCTAAACTTTGATTAATAAAAATGATTTTTGAATGTGTTTTACCTAAGTCAATTTTAGGGTTTATTTGATTTTAATTATGAAAAATGATTTTTCTTAAAATGCCTTAATTCATTGTTAAAGGGATTTAAAATAAGTTTTGATAAACATGCTTTAAATTAGTGTTAAAGAGCTTAAAAC
>CAOJBK010282571.1:0-11226 GCA_948294925.1 Codiaeum variegatum | reverse complement strand
TAAGACTAAGGATGAAACAAACATGAAATAGAGCATCCACCTAGACTTCGACTCGTATTTGACTATATTGAATGGATAACTAATAACTCAATGAAAACTCAAGGCAATCAACAAGTGGATTTTCACATAAAAAAGTGAGTTTGAATCTTTCTCAAGCAAACAAACCCTAATTCTTAAGTAAAGGTTAGGAATCTCTTCTCACAACCAATCAAGTAGGAAAAATATTAAAAACAAGTGAAATAAAACAGTACCCTAGGAGTCCATACTTGTATCTCTAGCAAGTATAGCAAACCTTACTAATTTTGAGTGTTCAAAACCTAACTTTCTATCTTTAGCAAAGAATAGGTAACAATAATCATCAACAAGCATGCACTGAAGATGAAAAGTGCAAAAATATTAATCAAAACCAATACTTGAATAAAACCCTAAACATTCATTGAGGAAAAGAGTCAATTAATCTATACAAACATCAAATATTCATCTAATCTAGGTAGACTAGACAAGTTTAGTTCATAACAATAAGGAAAGAACAAGAAATTAAAAGAGAAAGAAAATAAACCAAAGAACCCATGATGAACCCTAGATTAATCCTTCAATTCCATCAATAATCTTACTCAATCTTGCATCTAAATGTGTTTCTCCACCTCTAATTCGCTTCTTTGATCAGCAAACTCTTGGTTCTTAACGGTTCTCTAGCTTTTTGGGTGAACCCTAGACCTAAAATCCTAAAAACCCCTAGATAGAGACCCTCCTAAATCTAATATAAATGAAGTCCTTTTATATTTCTTTAAGGCTCATTAGAGTTTAGATAGATGTCAAGCATGGATTGGCCAATTTTTGCCAAGTCAGCATCAGTTAGATTGGTACCCAAAATCAGACATCTGATTTTCGTGCAAATTTTAGATGTTAAGATGAAAGAATTTGACTTTATAGTCTCTTAAAAGTTGTAGAACTTTCTCTTATCTTTCCAACGGTAACTAAATCACCCCAATTGAAGTTCTATAGCTCAATTTATACTCAAAATACAAAAATATATTTAAATTAGTCAGATTTTTATAGAATAGACAGTGAGCTCTCACAGGCATTGTCACGACCCGTGAAGGAGTTCGTGAGAAGCTACTATTTCTCCATTCTTCAAGATTTCTCACGAGCTGTCTCACAAGCCATGAGCCAGACCGTGAGGTAGCCCTGAGACTTGATTTTTTGCTCTGTTTTGGTCCATTTTCTTCGTCTTTCGAGCCCAAACCTTGAAATAGTTTCTTCTAGCTCTGAAATTCAATTGAATACTTAGAAATGGCTGAAAACACTAGAGCAAACACATTAAATTCAATTTAACGAGTAAAATCCACCAAAAATATGGGGGGAAATAATGTATAATTTGCTAGTTATCAAACTCTCCCACACTTGGGCCTTTCTTGTCCTCAAGCAAACCTAAGCACAAATCAATACAATTCCCACTTTTAATATATCAAAGATCTAAGAAAATTGAGACAACAAAAAGAGTAAAAATACACTCGCATAGACACTTGGTTTTCACAATTCTTTGGTTTCATGACTAAACTAGGGACACGACTATCGAGTTCAGAATCCATGAAAGCACGTTCTTCCAACCTAACTCTAAGGCAATTCAATCATCATATCAAGTGTCTAGCCTAAAAAACATGGCTCCATCGAGGAATTCAACCTAAGCATTCCTCGAGTCATTTAATTGGTCTTTCTTAGGAGCTGAAAAAGTTTTTCTTTATTTAGGGCCAAGCATCATGAGATTTTCAAATTCTTAAAGGATCCGACTTAGCTAAACCCGTCACTAGTCTTTTAATGCGAAGGTAAAAGCTTTGTGGCACTAACCCCCGGTTACTCAACTAGTCATGGACTTGTTTAGACGGCTATTAGCACTATTCATGGTTTCACTTTTTAACATATCGCTTTGCTCAATACGAAACCAGCGAAATAGAAAATAATTTTCAAAGTCCCTTTTTACTTTCTTTTTTTACAACTTTTCTCATAATTCATTTTCAATTTGGTTCCATTTCCTAAGAAAACCTATAAAAAAAACTCAAGAACTAACTATAGTTTCCTAACCTGACTCGTGCCAAGAAAAAGACTAAATACTCAATCGTAACTAAGCGCTTTAAAGCCTGGTCGTGGGAACCATGCCAAGTGGATTCCTACTTTCGACCACTATGTCCAAAGTTTAATAAAAAAAAATCAAAGTTATTGTGAAAACTAAAGTCTATGTGAGTGAATAAAAAAAATTTGTCCAATTTTAAAAAGTCTTAGACAGATAGCAAGTTAAACTTGTATCGTGTTGTGCTTAGTCTGCCATATATGTTTCAAACATTTATGCATAACGATAATTAAACCATCATACAACCATGCATCCAAGTAATAGTTTACCCCCCTACACTTAAACCACACATTGTCCTCAATGTGTGTAAAAATGAAAACAAGAGTGCGGAAAAGAAAAAACTGCCCTAAAACGTAATGTGTCCAGCTTTCCAAAATAGTATAATTTGTGCTAAAGTTGATATTAAGCGCTACAAACCAAGGTTAGCTTGGGTTTCACATCGAAACCACAAAAGAATAAAGTGAAGATTACCACAAAACAAAAAAAACACAAGAAATTAAACGATAAAGTAAAGAAAGAAAATTTTAAATGATTAATGGGTTATCTCTCATTCAGTGCTTCTTTAATGTCGTATTAGCTGGACGTTGTTGTTATTCATCTTCCACCAAGGAAGTGGAGGTGACCTTGTGTTGGGTACCTCCATAAAGCAAAATAAAGAAGATTATGTAAAGGTGTTGGCCTTGCACATTCTTCTTTTAGCAACAAAAATTATTTTTTATTCTCCATTTGATGCATACCTAAGTGTGCGAGATTGGGAACCATTAGCAAAGAGTTGTACCCATTGTCTTGTGGTGGGGCATGTGAGTTAAGCTTCCAAGAGATTGCATATGACATCTTCCTCCACTCCTTTTAATTCTTGGATTGTCCACCCAAATGCATTCAATTTCTCTTCTAACATCTCCATAGAGTAGAATTCCTTCTCGAATGAGGATTTAGAGACCACAAGTACTGGCTAGAATTCCTTCTCGAATGAGGATTTAAAGACCACAAGTACTGGCTAGTTACTCGCTTCTCCAATAAGTAAGAATTTTAAGAAGGATGGTAGTGGTGTAAAGTATGGTATGGTAGAGTGTTCAATGGTTGGAATTTGGGTTACAGGAAGGGTGGGTGTTTGGATTATGGGTGGTGTATTTTCGACACTTGTTCCCACTTCATCAATGTCTAATTGCTCACCATTCTAGTCTTCATCATCATCCCACAACCCCTAGGTGGTAGTGGTCTTTTGTTGCTCCTCTAGAATGGTATTAGTACAGTTGGGTAAATTATCTATTGGTGAAGACTCTAAAAGCTCTAAAATTTGCCCAATTTGAACCTCTGGTTTGCAAAGAGAAGTTAATTTGTTTGCCCTAACCTTGTTTATTCTCTGAAATTCATTATCAAAATCTTCAAATGCTTTTTCAAACTCCTCTTCTAACCTACGATCTTCTTGCTCATCATCCCATTCATTTGGAAAGTCATCTTGATAGATGTATTCGTTGTTGTAATAAATTGAATGCATTTGGGTGGACAATCCAAGAATTAAAAGGAGTGTAGGAGTTTGGGTGGACAATCCAAGAATTAAAAGGAGTGGAGGAGTTTGGGTGGACAATCCAAGAATTAAAAGGAGTGGAGGAGTTATAATAAATTGAATGCATTTTGGTGGACAATCCAAGAATTAGGTCTATCCCGATTGCTCACATTCTTGATTTAGGTAAGAACTCCATCATTGATAATACCAATCATCCATGGAGAAATTTTCTATAAACAAAAACTAAAACAAACAAAAACGTAAAATAGAAAAAACAAGCAAAAATAAATGAAAATAAAGAAGTATAAACAAAAAGACTAGATCAACAGTAGCTATTATATCACTAATAGTGCATATAAGTGTCCCTGGTAACGGAGCCAAAACATGATGTGTGCCGGGGGTAACACTAGGGGTTTTAAAATTTATAATGCTCGACAGCTAGTTCTACCCTGTCTCAAGGCAAGTGCACCTATCATTTGGGTAGTATAGTAGTAACGAGGTCGATCCACAAAGACACTGACGCAAGTACTAACTCAAACTTAAAGTTTGTTTTAATCTATTAAAAACTAACAATTAAAATCCTAATTACTAACTAATCCTAATAGGATAGATTTAAGAACTCGCAAGACTAAGGATGAAACAAACATGAAATAGAGCATCCACCTAGACTTCGACTCACATTTGACTATATTGAATGGATAACTAACAACTCAATGAAAATTCAAGGCAATCAACAAGTGGATTTTAACATAAAAAGTTAGTTTGAATCTTTCTCAAGCAAACAAACCCTAATTCCTAAGTAAAGGTTGGAAATCTCTTCTCATAACCAATCAAGTAGGAAAAACAGTAAAAACAAGTGAAATAAAATAGTACCCTAGGAGTCCATACTTGTATCTCTAGCAAGTATAGCAAACCTAATTGATTTTAAGTGTTCAAAACCTAAATTCTATCTTTAGCAAAGAATATGTAACAATAATCATCAACAAGCATGCATTGAAGATGAAAAGTGCAAAAATATTAATCAAAACCAATACTTGAATAAAACCCTAAACATTCATTGAGAAAAAGAGTTAATTAATCTATACAAACATCAAATACTCATCTAATCTAGGTAGACTAGACAAGTTTAGTTCATAATAATAAGGAAAGAACAAGAAATTAAAAGAGAAAGAAAATAAACCAAAGAACCCATGATGAACCCTAGATTAATCCTTCAATTCCATTGATAATCTTTCTCAATCTTGCATCTAAATGTATTTCTCCACCTCTAATTCCTTCATTTGATCTGTAAACTCTTGGTTCTTAGCAGCTCTCTGGCTTTTTGGGCGAACCCTAAACCTAAAAATCCCAAAACCCCCAAGAGAGAGCCTCCTAAATCTGATATAAATGATTTTCTTTTATAGTTATTTAAGGCTCATTAGGGTTTAGATAGGTATCAAGCATGGATTGGCAAATTTTTGCCAAGTCAGCATAAGTTAGATTGGTATCCAAAATCAGACATCTGAATTTCATACAAATTTTGGATATTAAGATGAAAGAATTTAACTTTTTAGTCTTCTTCAAAGTTGTAGAACTTTTTCTTAGCTTTCCAACGGTACCTGAATAAACCCAATTGAAGTTCTTTATCTCAAGTTATGCTCAAAATATCAAAATATATTCAAACTAGTCAGATTTTTATAGAAAAGATAGTGAGCTCTCTTGGGCGTTGTCACGGCCCATGATGGAGCCCGTGAGATGCTACTATTTCTCCATTCTTCAAGATTTCTCATGGGCTATCTCACAAGTCGTGAGCCAGACCGTGAGGCAGCCCTGGGACTTGATTTTTCGCTCTGTTTTGGTCAATTTTCTTCATCTTTAGAGCCCGAACCTTGAAATAGTTCCTCCTAGCTTTGGAATGCAATTGATTACTTAGAAATGGTTGAAAACACTAGAACAAACACATTAAATTCAATTTAATGAGCAAAATCCACTAAGAATATAAGGAAAAATAATGTATAATTTGCTAGTTATTACACACCATAAAGAAATTCCCATAACTTGGAATTAAATTATATTAATAATTAATTAAATAGTTTAATTAATTATTAATGACAATTGAATTAAATTTGTAATTAAATTTACATAGACCCTAGCATGTCTTGAAGTTTAATTCATAAATGGATTAATTCAATTATGTCATAATTTGTGTGAGATACAAATAAGCATGATTAATTGAAATGGTTTTGGACAAATAAAATAATTAGGATTAATCATAAGATGATTAACCTAATCCACATTAGATGTGGTTAATTAAGAATTAGGAGAGCTCCTACTAATTATTCCCTAAATGTTATTGACTAATTTCCTAGTCAAATGGTCAATTAGTCAAATAGACACAATTCCTATTCTTCTCCCTAAATTAAGGAAAAGTGAGAATAGGTTGTGGGCATAAGAGCCTTTAGGCTCTCATTTTTCCCTAAGTGAATTTAGAAGAGTGACTATTCATCTTCTTCTTCACTCATCTTCTTTAAGAGTTAGAGAGAGAAGCTCTTTAAGAGTTAGAGAGAGAAAGTTAGAATACCACACTAAATAAAGAGATTTAAGTTTATTCTTGAAGAAGAGTTCTTCAACAACGATCTCCTTTTCTATATCTTTGTGAAAGAAGTGTGTGGAGAGTTCAAAGTCCAAAACCAATCCCCATTTTTAGTTCTCAAGTAGAGAAGCAAGAACCAAGTTTTTGAGCAACCAAAGAGAGTCAGTTCGAGTTTCTCGAAGAGGAAACAAGATCAAACTTTGGGATAGCTTTGGTGTGATTTGAGCTAGAGGCTTCACACTTGAAGAGCTTAATGAAGGAGGAAGTTGAGGTATTTTATGCTTTTAATCCTTCCTTGGTTATAATTGTGTTTTGCACAATAAATTGGTTATTGTATCCTTGGTTAAAGTTATGGGTTCAAATCTAGGTTTAGACATTTATCAAAGAGTTTGATAAATGGCTAAACCATCTATATTAAAATGGTTTTAACATGAAACAAGTTTTTCAAAAAGTTTTAAACCAAAAATTGAATATTTACAACTCGCGGCTTTTTGCTTCTGTTGCGCAACTCGTAAATTTTCCTTCATGTTGATGGTGTCGAGTTCCAAAACTCTTCATACCCATGCCATAGTCGACTCATCACCCATATAGCCTTTGATGCCAATTCTTCCAACAAAGTAATGACCTCCCTTGCTGTCTTATTCATCCATTTACTCCGGAAGCTACGTTGACGATGTTGCGGTTCTCATCCATCAACCCGTTGTAGAAAACTTATGGAATCATCCATTCGGGTAAGCCATGATGAGGGCATTGAGTTACAATTCCTTATATCTTTCCCATGCATCATATATAGTCTTATTACTACTTTACTTGAAAGTAGTATTCTCATTACGAAACTTTATGTGGTGGGAAGTACTTGTGAAGGAAAGCCTGCTTGAGTTGATCCCAAGTGGTGATAGACTCATTAGGGAGACTTTCTAGCCACAATTGTGCCTTAACACTAATCGAGAATGGAAAGAGCCTTAGTTGAATGGCATCGTCTATCACTCCATTTATCTTGAATGTTGCACATACATTGAGGAATGTCAAGATGTGTCCATAAGGATCCTCCCCTTATAAACCTCTAATTTGTTTGTTTTGCACCATTTAGATGATGCTAAGCTTGATTTCAAAGTTGTTGTTTGCAATGGACAGAACCACGACTCCTCCCGAATTGCTAGTGATGTCTGGCATAGCAACATCACCCAAAGTATGTCTCCCTGGATCGGCCATGTTGTCTTGATTGTCTTTCCTTAACCTTTGATCCCTACGTATGGCATATAATGTTAGTTCAATTTTTGGATCGAAAAGCAAGATATCATTAGTACTACGACTATGCCTCATAGTCATCTTACAATATAGCATAAAAAAGTAAAAACAACAAAAGAAAATTCCTAAAGCAACCGTTCACGATCTATCTATACTATATATTAAAATAGAAGCCGCTAAAACAAGGTTTTCCACTCAATTTCTCCTAACAAATTAAAATTTATTTTAATTTTAATATTTTAAATTAATTATAATTGATTATTAATATTTTTATAATTAATTTTATTCTATAATATGGTAATAGCTAACAAAAAAAATAATGAATAAACATGGTAAAATAATAATTTATATAGCTTATTTAAATTTTAAATTTTAGTGACATGATAATAAGCTGTTAAAAAAAAAAGGTTTTTCTGTCGAGTTTCTCTCTCAAAAGAAAATTCTATTCCAACAAATAAATTTTATTTTTATTTTAATATTTTAAAATTTTTAAATTTATTCTAATTGATTTTCAATATCTTTACAATTAATTTCATTCTACAATATGATAATAATTAAAAAAAATTAATGAATAAATATGATAAAATAATAATTTATATATCTTGTTTAAATTTTAAATTTTAGTGATACGGTAATAAGAAATTAGTATCTATCCATATTATATACTAAAGGAGAAGCCGCTAAAAAAAAATTTCCCACCCAGTGTTCCTCCAAAAAGAAAATTCCCTCCCAACAAATTAAAATTTATTTTAATTTTAATATTTTAAATTAATTTTAATTAATTTTTAATATTTTTAGAATTAATTTCATTCTATAATATGTTAATAGTTAACAAAAAAAATTATGAATAAATATGGTAAAATAATAATTCTATAAAGTCTATATATGTTATTTAAATTTTAAAATTTTAGTGACATAGTAATAAGAAAAGTCGTATCTTTCTATAATAACTACTAAAGTATAAGTAACTAAAAATTTTTTTCCCTCCCATCCCAGATAAACAAAAATTTCTCATAACAATTTTTTATTGTTTATATCTTTATCTTTTTTATTATCTCATGTTTTAATAAATATTGTAAAAGAAATAATTTTATAAATCTTATATCACTTCATATAATCATATTTGAAGAAAAAAAAAAAAGAAAGATAATAAGTTAATAAATAAATATGGTACAAAGAAGTAATTATCTAAATCTTATACCACCTCATACAAATTCTAACTTTAAAATTATATTTAAATGGAAAAAAATTTAGATATAAAAATAGTAATAATAATAAAATCAAAACCTACAAGAAAAAATATAATAAATTATAAAATTATATTCTTTTCTATTTGAAAATTTTTCCAAAAAATTATTTTCTTTCATGCTCAACCGAGATATTTAACAAAAAAAAGGGTAAATTCAAAATTGATTAAAAATTTCTATACTAAGTCAATAATATTCTTAAAACCATTGTATAATTGCTTTTGAAATATATTGATAATAATTAATTGCATAAATTTTGAAATTTTCATATAATAACTTGTTTAATTAGATTTGAAAATTTTTCAAAACTAAAATTTGAAATCGATTGAAACATATTTAGTGAGTCAATGATATTTCTAAATTTAAATCTTGATTCCTCTTATAATTTTTTTATTAGAAATTTATCTCATATCTTCTAATATAGTTTTATAAAATAAATAATTAAATAGATATTTTATTATAAAAATAAATAAATAATTCTGCGATATCACGGGCAGTAACCTAGTTACCAATAAAACACAAAGTAACTCCCTGGCAACAACGCCAAAAATCATGTTGCAAGTTAAGTGTGTGTTTGTGTGTGTGTGCGCGCGCGTGCGCACTTGCGTACGTGCATATGCGTGTGTGTGTGAATATGCAAACAAGATCTTAAATAATAACCATTGCCTCTAAGACTATAGTATAGGGAGTAGGGTATCAATCTCAAGGAGTTAGATGGTTTGTACTTGTTAGATACATACTAGTGTGGATAGGTATGAAGGATGAATTGCAAGTCGCACAGCGGAAGTTAAAAAGTGCGTCGAAAATCCGATGTAACTCGATTTTTTATTTTCAAAACTTTTTATAAAATCATTTACCATGCCAAAAATTTTTTAGCATGGTTGGTTTAGTTATTCATTAAACTCTTTAATGAATACCTAAACCTAGGTTTGGACCCATATTCAAATCAAGGAAACGTAACCAATTATTGTGCAAAACACATTAGCAACAAAGAAGGGATTAGATGTATCAAATACCTCAACTTCCTACTTCATTTAGCTCCTCAAGTGCGAAGCCTCTAGCTCGACTCACACCGAAGCTTTCCTGAAAGCTTGTGTCTCCTTATCAACTTGTAGAAACTTAAACCATCTCTTGGTTACCCAAATGTTTGGTTCTTGCTTCTTAGTTGTGAACTTGAGACTCTTTAGGGATTTGGTTGACTTTGATCTCCACACATACTCCTTCCTAAGGATTTAGAAGTAGAATTTATAATTGAAGAACTCTTCTTCAAAAATAAACTACCTCTCTTTAAATTGGTGTGTTGATTTGAACTTTCCCTCTTTAACTCTTAGAGAGCTTCTCGCTCTTGCTCAATGGAGAAGATGATGAATAGTGAATGGTTCAAATCTCTTAGGGAAAAAGATGATGAGCTTTTGCTCTTATACCAATGACCTAGGTTTCCTTTTCCTTAATTTTGGAAGGAAATTAGGAAATGTGTTTGTTTAACCATTTGACTAAGGGATTAGACAATAAGTAAAAAAACATTAAGGCATCATTAGTAGAAACCATCTATAATCCCTTATTAACCACATCTAATGTGGATTAGGTTAATCATATCATGATTAAGCCTAATTATTTTATTTAGTCCATAACCATTCAATTAGTTATACCCATTTATATCTCATACAAACTAAGACTTAATTGAATTAATCCCTTTATTAATTAGATTTTAAGACAAGCTAGCATCTTTGTAAATTTAATTACAAGTCTAACTCAATCATTATTAATAATTTATTAAACTCTTTAATCAATTATTAATGTGATTAATACTAAGCCATGTGAAATGCTTTATAGTGTGTGACTTACTAGGTTCATGTTCTAATTAGCAATGGGATAAAGAAAACTTTTTTCTTCCCATCAAGTATGTAATCCACAATCCATACTTAGTCCCATAAGTCATGAGTGACGTCTAGCATAACATGTCACAACTACCTAATTAGAAATGAATATCGGTGATTGTATCACTAACATTTCATGGACCTCTTGATTATAATTACTGTGCACTCGAATCCCTTCTTTATGGATTCCCAATCTTAGCTAGGGTTATGGAATAGTCAAACCCTATATGCTAGATCATATGACTTCTATCCGGTTCTAATTCTCGATAAACTGATCCTTACTAGACACTCTTTCTAGTGAATCTTTTGGCCAAGGATTTATGAATAGAGAATAACTAGAAGTCATAGGATTCCTTCCTTGTTTACCTAAGTTAATGAATTCTTTCTTGGAGATCACTTATCTCAACATACCACTAATTATGGCCACCACATACCATATACCAATACTTGGATAGGATTAGTATGTAAGTAGTAATAAGCCATAACCATCAATATGTTAGATAGCGTGTCACCTCAAGTCTAAGGATTATATGCACAATTACAATCTAGATGATCAGACATTGACTAGTGGATAAAACCCATATGTCTATCATCTAATGTCACTGTTCGACTTACTCATATCATGAGTGTCCACATATTGTCACGAC
>CAOJBK010281981.1:0-12194 GCA_948294925.1 Codiaeum variegatum | reverse complement strand
GATTATGACTTGACAACAATTTAAGGACGTATTAGTTCTACCTAATATTTATATTATCTTGTTGTAATTTACTGGCTTGGCTAGTCACTGGTAGCTCATAGCTGTCTCCAATTCTTGAGTTATGCTTTTGGTGCACATGACACAATTTAAGTATCCTATAAAGGTAAAAAGGACAATGAACCAGTGGTTAAGTCCAAGCATATGCTAATGGATAGGGAATCATGATTTGTTGGATCATTGGTGCATCTTTTTAAAAAACTAATTACATTTCAACAGTTTTAAAAATTTTATTTCTCTTAATAGGGAAATATATGCTATAATCTAAAACTTTTATTTTTATTTATTATTTTAATTAAATGGTATTATTGCCATTGCAAAATATTTGCAGAAAGCTTTGCATCTTTGTGAATATATTACATTTATGGATAAAATAAATTGGGAAAGAGAGAAGAGAGAAGAAAAGATAAACTGAGATCTCTTTTTTGGTTGTGGTACTGTTGGTATGCAAATAATTAAATCATAATGTGACAGGCAAAGGATATTAATTTGTGGTATAAAAATGCAACTTGTACAGATGGCTAATAGTAATAGGATGATTTAGACAATTAATAAAATCAAATTAAATTAATTATATGAAATATTCCATCGATTATTATAAAATTAATGAATTTTGGCCACAAAAAAAGACAATTCATTTGGATCTTTTGGCTATAAACATCAAGATATTATATTTCTCCATTATTAATGTGGGTATCTAGTATTTTCCTCGTTGATGACATGTGAGCAGAAACGTCTAACACATGCCACCCCAAAGTCTATTAGACAAGAAGCCCAAATTTATGTCAGAAAATATAAAAATTGTTTTACTCAACATGCTCACTAATTATCATATCTATCTATGAATATATTAATTATGTAATATTTCTTATTAGATGTTTGATAGAGAAATATCGAGAGATGAAGAAAAATATATATAAAAAAAAATTATAATAGAGTATCATAAAATATTTTATGATGAATTTTTTAGCGTAAAAATGTGTTAATTATATATATTTAAATAATTAAAAATATGTGATGATGTTAAAAAAAGTTTAAAATTTAAAGTTTTAGTGATAAATTTTAATATTAATTTTAATTTATTATTTAATTAATTAATTACGAAGAATAATTACTATTTTATCGATCTATTAATATAGCTTAGTAAGGATAGTTAGTAATTGTGTCTATTCCCTTTTCACTCCCTCTTCTATATATTTTTTTTATATATAGTAAGAATTTGTATAAAACATTTGAATGGTACTTAATCTCAATAAAGATCTTAAATGCCATCTATGGGTGATGAGGCGCAGAATTAATGTTAATCATAAAATTAATTATATAAAATAGAAATTTATAAATTATTACATTTTCATATTAGGTTCATTATTTAATAATTAAGTATAAAAGATAATATTACACAATTCACTTATTTGTAAATTCAACTCAACTCACATATCTTAAATAAATTATAACATCTAATTGATAATATTTACTTATCTTAAATAAATTATAATATCAACATTTTCACTAATTAAATAATTTATCGCATTATAACATCTATCTACATATCTAGTATTTGTATAAAACAAATCTCGGTTATGGATTTTGCCATTTTCATGGGGCTATTTGTTGAAAACTCATTGGGCTTCTTTTGAAATCCGAATATCCGGAATGCTGGATCATTTTCTTAAATTATTTATTATATTTATTAAAAAAATCATTATAGCAAAAGTATATATAATTTTTAAAAGGTTAAAAATATTTTACATTAATTTGTTTATTAAATTTATTAAAAAATTTAATTTATCATTTTCATGTTTTTAATTCATTAAATTTAATAATTTTAATTATAAATGCTGATAATTTTTTTTAAAAAAATTGTAATAGTATTTAGAGAAAATAAAAGATAAAAACAAATAAAATGTATTTTGAAATAATTACGTTTCCTCACCTAATAACTTTCTGTTCATTTATTTCTTAAAAGAAAATAGATACAATATTAAATGAAACAAAATGATATTTTTCGTCAATTATTAAATGAAAAGATGATACGAGATAGATTTATGAGATATTGCTGGTTACATAAATTTGTATATAATTTTACAAGTGAACTTTGAAAATTTGTACTTTCATCCAAAAAAAAAACTTATTTAATTATTTTGAATGTTTCATATTAGGATTAATTTTTCAATCTTGAGTAATTAATTAATTTATTTACTAAAATATACTTAATTAATTATTCTAATTTGATTATTTATTTTTTAAATTATTAATAATAAAAATAAAAAAATTACATATAAAATTAATTATGATGATTATATTATCAATAATTTCTTAATATATGTAAAAAAGACAAACATGCCTAATTATTTGAGATGAATGGAGTATATAATTTTGTAATTAAAATTAAAAAAACAAAAGATTGATGAAGTATTAATCTAAGTCTCCGAGTGATAGAAAATACGTCATTAGGTGACAAATTGTTATCTGTTGACTTCTCAACTTTTTATGATTAAAATTAAAATTATTTAATAATTAAAACTAATTTTTATTGATAAATATTTATTTTTATTGAACTAATTTTTGATTTTATTAATTTTTATGAATTAAAATTAATTTTTATTAATTAAAACTAATTTTTAAATATTTATTTTTTTATAATAATAATAATAGCTACTACTATAACAGTATTGTTATTGTTTTTATTAATATTAATATTTTATTATCATTTATTGCTTTTATTATTATTACTATAAAATTTATAATCATTAATTTTATTACTAATATTATTAGTAATTATTATATTATTTTTAAAAATAATATCTTAATCATTATCACCTCTTACAAATGTTTTAAAAAAATGAACTATTATAATAATATTAGAATATTTGATTGGATATTGTTGTGTGTAAATTTTCAAACTTGCAGGCGTATCAGATGAGAATTTACTCAAATGTAAAAATCCTGACTTCTAACAAAACGATGTAGATTCTCAATCGTGTTTACCACGATTTGTTTGGATTTCATTAAGTTTAAATTGCGAAATAAGGATAAAGCTTGAAATTGAAGAGTGCAAATATGTTTGTATTGATTATTTGGAAATTCATGATTACAATAAATTGAAAAACACTAATAAAAGTTTTAAAAGAATGAATACAATAAGATTTCTTGAGAAAAAGCTAAATTTGAAACTGAAAGTTGATTTGATTTTAATATTTGAGTTGATGTTGATTGTTATTTGATTGATTTTTGATAAGTTGTTGAGAAGTTTCAATTATGTGTATGCTAATGCCATTTATACTACTTCCTCAACTAGAAAATAGAACACCACCAGTCATCTGAAAATGAAATAAATGTTCAGTTACGAATATTATGTTACTTTATCCCAAAACCTCAGTATATGAAATTATCTAATTGTTGACTCATCACTTGGACTTTTAGTTGGGCCTAATGACTTTTTTGGGCCATTAAATCCAACAAATAAATTATTTTGGGTCATTGAACTCAAAAAATAAATCCTTTTGGGTCACCAAATATTCAACTTAATTAATTTATATTTAAAATCTAAAATTTTATTTTTTGGGACATACAATCTCTACATGTTGTAAGTTTTGTCCAAATCTTATAAACATGTAAATTATGCAAAATAGGTCTCAAAACTTCAACTTCCCCAATGGTGAGACCCAAAGTAACCTACAACCCAAATCATCAAGAACTTACAACTCGTGTGATAAACAGATTCATGAAGAGTGGGACGTAACCACCAAGTACATTTGAATCAAGAGGAACGTTTGAAATAGTAGATTTTGTGGGCTTCAAAATTTTATTCTTCATGTTCCTCAGATAAAATCATTGTTAAACTATGCTCAAGAAAAAATTTCCCAGACATCTAATTCAAGTCCAAAATCTCCAACAAATCTTGATTCCATAACAGGAAATTCAATTAATTCCCTCAATTCCTCAAAATTTTATATTTTTGAAAATAAAAAATACACACTTCCTAAAATAAATCCGCATTTTCCAAAAATTTCCAATTGTCACAAAACCTAAATCTTTCCCCTTCTTTTTCTTCTCTTTCCCTTTCATTCAATCTCCCAAAAATACCAAACCCAAAACCTCTCTTCTCCTCTTCGAAATTCTGTTGGAGCCGTCCCAAGCACTGTAGCCGGAGCAGCCCCAGTACGCAGTTGCAGCAATGCTCAACTGGAGCCAGTACGCGGGGCAGCACTAGGCAAGCGCTAGCCTTAATGCACAGTACGCCAGGCTGCACGCGAAGAGCTCCAGTACGCAATAGCCCAGGCCGCACTCAAGGAGCCTCAGCATGCCGCACACGTAGGCGAGGATGAGCCTCAGCATCGCGTAATGCAGGCGAGCGAGGACGATCCCTAGCTCACAGCGGCAACACCAGGCACTATAGCTCGACCATGTGAGCCAGAGTTGCAGCAAGCCAGCACGCACACTGGAAGCCAGGCTTCCCTGACCTCTGCACTCGATCTTTTTGTTTCGCATCTCCGTTCAAAAAACGTCAATAAAACCTTTTTGCAAGCCTATTCTAGAAAATCAAAAGGTAACTTTAGTGTTTGGTTGAAAATTTTGGATTGTTGTTCTTGGGAAATTTGTTAAATTGTTTGAGAAAATTATTGAGTTCAGTGATTTGTGTTGAAATTTTCTTGGGAAATATTTGAATTTTAACAATCCCATACTAAGTTAAACTTGGAAATCTTGACTTTTGTTCGCTTTAAAATATACTAACAAATAGTGACTGCAGGTATACGAGCTATTGTAATATAGAATGAGAATCCAAGGTCGTACTCCCAAGGAACAAATTATCGTAACAAAGCTTAATCAATTTGTTTCTTTAAGAGCAAGTAAAAGAGAGTTTGATTTGAGAAAAAGTAAATAAAACAATAAAATTAAAGCAAGCAAGTAAACAATGATTATGAATATGCAATGATATGAACATTGTCTAGAGAAATTAACAATCCATAGTCTATCCTTTATGATTTCAAACTATTAATTTTATTACTTAGGTTTAACAATCCAAAGTTCAATGCAATCATTCAACTAGAACTTATTCTACTATAGCTAATGCATTCATAGAAGTAATTTAAAGAAAATATGCATCAATCAAAGGATTTAAGACTAAAACTTATGAACTCAATTCGTTTTAGGATCTCAATTGAATAATTCCATGTTTAGACTTCCACTCTCGCTCCATCATCCAAACCCTAATTAAATAATTTGTGATCAAACAATTGTTTATAGTCATTAATTCAATTCAATCAAGTAAAAGTTAAACCTAATAATAAAACTCACAGCAATTAATCATGTCAAGATTATTTCATGCTTCAATCTCTAGACAACAATAAATTTAGTTCATGACTAATTTAGAACTGAACAAATTCACAATAATTCTAAGAGAAATCATGCTTAATAGCCTTAATGTAAAGAAAATCCAGAATTAAAGTAATTTAAGTTAAGAATAAATTTTAATTAAAAAGTAGAAAAACCCAATCTCCTTGAAGAAATTCAACTTCAATCTTTAACAATAACCAAATTGATGAAAAACTAAAGAAAAACAACAAAGAATAATGAAAACATAATGAAATATAAAAATCTTAACTAATTCTCTTAATTTTGATGATGGAAATTTATAGGTTGATGATGAGGATGATATTGATTATCTCTCTGTGTGTCTTTTTGGATCCTTTAATAATCTTGTTGAAATAGAGATACAAGTCGTTTTGATGTTGGAAACCTTAATGCGAATTTGACTTGAATTATGATTCAGAATTCAGCTTGGAAACTACTCTCTCACAGGAAAAACAATCGACGTACGACCCAATTATGAACGCACATGACCTATGCATTCCAGTTTTCCACCTCGTGCGTTTTATGCTCAAATAAGCTCTCTTATCTAGTAACTGGCATAGGGATATGCACGACCCCTGATCGTATCCGCACGGCCCGTGCAATAGCCTTTTTGAAGTCAAACTTGTTTTAGTACAGAGATCGGCACGGCCTAACAGCTTGACATGCACGACCCGTGCATTTAAACTTCTCTCATATTTTCTTCACCAATTCTTCAATTCGTTCAGGAGCTTTGTCTTTTGATCGAATAACTCCTTATTTTCTAAATTTCTCTAAAATATATTTAACAAACTCATTAAATTCAATTTATGGGCAAAAATATATCTAAATATAAAGGAAAAATAATTATAATTTCATACAAAACAACTCCCTCGCACTTAAGTGTTTGCTTGTCCTCAAGTAAAAAATAGAACAATGACATATGACTTTGAAAAACCAAACTTTCTTAAATCAAACTTTTGAAAATCCGAGTTGCAATCTTTCTCATTCAAATTACTTATTTAGTTTAATATCAAAATTTTCATCTCAAATTAACCAAATATTGAGCTTAGAACTAAATTTTATCAACTTTATTAGTTTTATAGCATATTTAATCATTAAAATTTAAGCTAAATGTATGAGTAAAACTTCTTTTCATGCAACAAAACTAAAATTTAGGTTAGTCGTGATGTTCGACCTTAGGAATTAATTCGATCCTTTTGAAAGTGACACACACATCATGCAAATTAATATTTTAAGCACATGCACTTATATATATATATATATATATATATATATACACCACATCAATGAGCCCGACTTAACTGATTCCATCTTAAACCTTTTGACGCGAAGGTAAACACTTTGTGGTGTAAACTCTCGGTTACTCAGTTCATCACTTACATCAGCCAACTATTAGCACTATTCATAGTTCCCTTTTAATTTTTGTTTCACTTTGCGCAAAACAAGAACCAACGGAACATGAAATTATTTTCAAAGCTCCCTTGTTTTTTTCTTTTTAGTGCAACTTTCACTTCATTCATAATCCATGTAAGTTATATCAAAAAGACCTCATTAAAGCCTAAGTTTTACTTAAAATTTTTCACCAAAAATTTTAGTTTTGCAACAATCAATCTGTAAGCTTAAACTTTTAATAGAAATTATCAATTTTAATGATATAATAAAATTAATAAAACTTTTTCCTTTGAAGTTATAGGCAAAAAAACCTAGTAATTTAACAAGAAAGTTATCACATTAAACTAAACAAGTAAAAATTGAAAAATTTTAACCAAAAAATTCAGGGGCTCAATTAAGATTATTAAGTTTTTCATATCATAGTCAAAATTAATTTTAGCTTGAGATCTCATTAAAAAAATCAAGTTCTCCAACCACCCCCCCCCCCCCCCCCCAACACTTAAGATACACATTGTCCACAATGTGTTAAAATTGTAAAATTAAAAATAAAAGGGAAAAGGGAAAGAAAACTTGTCCAAACACCTATCAGCATATATAAGAATAAGGCTCCAAATTCGAGCCTAGAAACCATCTATGTTCGACAAATCAATTTGGACAAGAACTCCAGCACCATTCATAGATAATACATCACTATATCCCATGGTCATAAAACAACAAAACAAAAAAAGAAATAAAATAGGAAATAGTACCAAATACATAAATAGTAAAAATAAAATAAAAAGAAAAAGAAATACCAAAAGAAAAAATATAAATAAACCATAGTTCCATGTGCAAAACAGCAGCATCACTAATCATTCGACAAAATCTCCTCCACGTCATCATCATCGTCAGAGCTATCGGATGACTGATCATTCTCCTCATCCTAGGTGTCTGAATAGATCTTGTATCATCGGTCTGATCTTTGAGGGTCTCGATGTGTCTTGAAGTTATTTTGCTCCCAAAATCGTATACTCACACTCATAAGCCAATCAATACAATCTTGATTCCTTATTAACAACTTAATCATGTGCTCATGGTCTTGGTGGCTATGGTACCCTTGACTCTCTATTCGAAAAATTTGACGCTTAAGAGGCATTGACTTATGATCATGCTGCCCTTGGTTACTATATTTCCCACTCGATAGACTATGCTAATCAAAGTAATTAATTTCTACCCTTGGACATATGAGGGTGGATAAGGTGGCAAATCCACATTAGTACTAGGTCCTGCAAACATACTAGGACCTGAACATAAAGTAGAAGGCATACTCGGACCTACAGACTCTAAACTAGGTCCAAAAGTGGCGGAACTAGGGCCAGTAGTAGTAGAACCAATCCCAACAGTACCAAAAACAACCATAGAAGTACTAGGCTCACCCAAAACAGAACTCCATCCAATAGATGTAATAGGACCAGCGGAAATAGTAAAAACAGGAGGAATAAAAGAAGAATTAGAAGATGTTACCTCAAGTGCAGGATCATAAACAAAAAAAGGTGGTGGTGGAGGCTTCAGTTTTGCATACTCAGAATCAAACTGTCGAATTTTTTCGATATCCATAAAAATCGAGTTCCCATCTAAAGTCAAACTTCCTTGAGGTTCAAAATCGAAGTTCAACTTTTCCTCCAAGTGCAAAATACACGCACCCTCAGCCAAATACCCATCCTTTTTATTTTCCTGGTTCATAAACAGCTTTACCAAGAAATAAGCCACATTAAGCAAATTACCTTCTCTCATGTTACTTAGAATCAACCAATCATCACTTTGAACATGTCCCGCACTATCATGATGACGTGATGGTGTGGGACACAAGATTATGCATCACCCTCATGTGAAAGTCCTTATAAGCAGTCGCTTTCTCACGGCTCTTTACAAATCTCCAATGTGCTCCCGTGTACTTCTTCCACTAATTTTAATTATGCGATTGCTGCCTCCATTCAGTTATGGACTCTTGATAAATCGGAGAGTCAAGTTCCTCCTATGTATGTAACCCAAAAAGCTTAGCAAACTCCACAATCATAGTAACGTAAGATTTCCCATTCAATTGGGAAATCAATGGGCTTGCACACACTATACTTCCTCCCCTCGTACTTCAGTGTATAGTAAAACTCTAGAGTTAGCTCCCTATAGGCTGGCATATTGATACTAAAGAAATTTCCCGGTAGATCGGTGTATTACCGTAGCTCTCCATGCAAAGGAGTTCCCTCTAGACGTGCCCAATCCACAAGACAGTGAGGGGGAAATTGCTTGTTGGCTAAAAACTGGAATCTTTGCTTGCTCTCGTTGTCATAGAACTTTAAGCTCGGATGCCCAGAAATGAAAGCATCATTGATCGGTCTAAGCAGTATAATTGGCGCTAGTAGGTTAGCTTCTTTACTGGATCACTTTTTCCCTTTTGGTTTTGCTATCGCTTTACCTTTACCATCTTTAGCCATCTGAAAATAAGAACAACAACAAAAATGCAACATCCAATTTGCATATATCATAGTTAATGCCAATACCATAAAGTATCAAAATTCCATGCCAATTGTATATTTAATTCCAAATTTCTTTCAAAATAACTTTTAATGTATCATTTAAGTACAAATTCACTAACCAAAACTCCTAATCATTGTTTTAAACTTCTTTATGGCATTCGATCGAGCACATAGCATGCATTCTAAAAATTCCTTGATTTTAATCATAAAATCATATTCTTACACTCATTATATATCAAAACAATCAAGTAAGAGAAAAGTATTGATTCAATTCACAAGTTAGGCTCAAAATTTCAATGATATGTGTTCTATTGATATAGAAACATTACACACAATAGCATTCTAACTTTCAATTCCAATCAAGCACTCAACAATCAGTAATCCTAGATCCTATGTATGTATATAGACAAAATTCTATTGGGAATTTTGATCACATAAGCATAATTAATCAATGATTTATCAAAAATTCCAAAAAAAAACCCTATACTATGTTTCTAATGCAAAAACTCTTGAAGTTATAAGCTTTTGATCCAAGAAAAAGTGGTTGGGGAAGGAAAATTTTTTACTTTGGAGTGATTAGAGGATGATTTTCACGAGAAAAATCAAGAGAAATATCAAAGCATATGAAGAGTTTTGGGGAGAATCAAGTTTTTGGTTTGAAAACTGACTGAGCGCACTTTTAAAATATGGAGTGCATGTGGTAACTTTTAAAAGCGCACGGGGCGTATGAAAAAGGATTAGCCTGTGCTCTGAAAATAATTTTGGTCCAAAGACTTACACGAGGAAATTTTTAAAAGCGCATGGGGCATACGGTGGCCCATGCCAATCTTTGGATTTGTTAGCAGTGTATGCCTTAGAGCTTACACTCAACATGTGAATGTAAATGAAAACCTAACTAGCTTTAGTAAATATGTTCTTTAAATGAAAACATTTCTCATATCGAATATATATATGTCCCTTAAGTAATCTATAAGGAATCTATTCTCAAAGAGTTTGAGAATATGAGTGACAGATTGCCCTTTATACAGATGCTTTAAAGGTTGTTCATGGTCATAGGATAATTGGTAGAGATGCCATTAATCCATAAGACCATCACCTCTATTATCATCCATAATAAGTATGAGATGCTTATTGGTATGGAGATAGTGAGTCTCATGCTACAGACATGTGATGTCGTGACAACACGTGAGCATACTCATGGTCTGAGTAAGTTGAATAGTGACGTCAGATGATGGATACATCGGTCGTTACCAACTATTCAATATTGCATAATCTAGATCATGATTGTGCATATAATCCTTAGACTTTAGGTGACATATTTTCTGACATATTGGTGGTTATGGTTTGTTACTTCTTACATACCAATGCTAGTCATGTATTGGTATATGGCATGTGGTGGCCACAATCAGTGTTATGTTGTGATAAGTGTTTAACCAAGAAAAGATTCATTAAGTTGAGTAACCAAGGAAGGGATCCTATGACTTATGGGTATTCTTGTTATGCAAATCTCTGGCTAGAGTGAATAAGTATCACTAGAAAGAGTTTCTAATAGGAACCGAGTTTATTGATAACTTACACCAGATAAAGGTTATAAGATCTAGCATATAGGGTTTGACTATTCCATGACCCTAGCTAAGATCGGGAATTCGTAATGAAGGGATTTGAGTGCACGGTAATTATGATCAAGAGGTCCATGAAAATGTCAAGGATATGACCACCAACATTCATTTCTAATTGGGTAGTCATGATATGTTATGCTAGACGCTACTCACAACTAATGGGACTAAGTATGTAATTAGGTTAACACACTTAGTGGGAATAAAAGAGCTTTCTTTAATCGATTGCTAATTAGAACATGAACCTAGTAAGTCACATACCATATAGTAATTCCCATTAGCTTGTATGAATAATATTAATAATTAATTAAAGAGTTTAATTAATTGTTAATGATGATTGAATTAAACATATAATTAAATTTACAAAGATGCTAACATGTCTTGATGTTTAATTCACAAATGGAAAATTTCAATTATGCCATAGTTTGTATGAGATAGAAATAGGTATGACTAATTGAAATGGCTTTGGACAAACAAATAAAATAATTAAGCTTAACATGAGATGTTAGCTTAATCCATATTAGATGTGGTTAATTAAGGTTTAAAGGTGATTCCTATTAATTATAGCCTTAATCTTGTTGACTAATTGAATAGTCAGATAATCAATAAGTCAACAAGACAAGATTCTCCTTTTTCCTCCTCAATTTAAGGAAAGGGAAAAGAAAGGGTATGGGCTATATAAGGAGTGTGTGCATCATCTTTTTGCATAAGTGATTAGAAATAATCACTATTCATCATCTTCTTCCTCTATCTTCTTCTCCAAGAGTTAGAGAGAGAAGCTCTCTAAGAGTTAGAGAAAGAAAGCTTTAAATTTATACCAAATTGAGAGAGAAAGTTTGTTTTGAAGAAGAGTTATTCAAACACAAACTCTTCTTCAATTAACCTTTGAGATAGGAGTGTAGAGAAGCATTCAAATCCAAAGCCAATCCTCAAGTCTCAAGTTTTCAAGCAAAGGAGAAAGGATCAAACATTTGGGTAACCAAAGAGAGAAGATCCAAGCTTCTTGAAGAGAATTAGAGAACAAGCTTTTGGCAAAATCTAGGTATGTTTCAAGATATAGGCTTGGCACTTAAGAAGCTTAATTAAGGAGGGAGAGAGATATTTTTACTTCAAACCTTTCTTTGTTAAACTTGTGTTTTGCACACAATTGGTGAAATATCATTGGTTGAAGTTATGGGTCCAAACTTGGGTTTAGACATTTATCAAAGAGTTTGATAAATGACTCAACCCTCTATGTTAAAAGAGTTTTGACATAGAATTA
>CAOJBK010281776.1:0-10565 GCA_948294925.1 Codiaeum variegatum | reverse complement strand
TAATTAATGAATAATTTTATTTGGTCAGTAAATTAGTGATGTAATATTTTGGTCAGAAAGGCTTTTTTTCGTCGCTAATGGGTCGGTTATTAATGAAAATATTACCGACCCAATATTTTAAATTACTTACCAAAAAAATTGGGTCAGCAATTACTGACCCAATTTTTTGGTCAGTAATTAATTAAAAAAATTACTGACCCCGATTTTTCGGATCAGTAATATTTAATTTTGCAACGGAAGAAATATTGATCCAATTTTGGGGGTCAGTACCAAAAATATTTTTACTGACCTGAAAATTAGGTCAGTAAAAATTAATTTTTTTTTGTAGTGATACTTCATAGGATACCAAATCTTCCTATTTTCGGTCTTCTATTTAGACTTCTATGAAGAATTTTTATGATTTGATAAGAAGGAGCATAAAGTGGTTTATTGGAAGAGAATTGAAGCTATCCTTTTGGACTGATATGTGGATTTCTCCACTAATAATTGAGCAGCTTTCTTACCTCTGGCTGCTATTCCAAATAGGGAGTTATACAATTTATTGTTAATGGTGAATAGTCCCTTCCAAAATCTATACTTAAAGCTTTATGCAACCATATCAAGGACATTAGTTTTTTAGTAGAGCTAGATGATTTTTGTGTATGGCTTCCTATGGTTGACGGTAAATTTTTGGTTAAAAAATTTTATGATTTTTTGTCTCCTCAACATTCTGTGTAGGCCTGGTAGAATTTTCTATATAATAAATTTATTCCTCCTTCTCACTCCATTGTGTGTTGGAGTGCTTTGTTGGGTTGCTTACCTACGGATGAAAATCAATGCTTGAAGGCCTTCTATTTGGTATTGTAATGTTGTTTCTGTAAACAGCATAAGGAGAAAATGGAGCATATGTTTATGAAATGCAATTTTGGAAAATCAATAAGGAAAGCATTGGCTAAATTATTTGGTCTTTCCTTGAACATTTCGACAGTCTTTTTAACTTAGTTGAGGATCCAATCTCAAAGCATTTCAGCTCTCAAGTTCGATCTTTATGGATTACTGGTGTAACATACATTATTTGGGACATTTGGAGTCAGAATCAATCCATATTTGAAGAGAAAGAAAATAATATTTTTTATGCTCTTTGATCTTTATGGAAGGAGATAAAAGCTAGTGACTATTTCAAATCTGGAACGATGTTTAATTATGCTAATGAATTGTAAATTTTGAGTTCTTTGAATATTGTCGAGTGACCAAGTAAAGCTCATTCACTTATTAGCATTATTTGGCAAGTTCCTCCTTCCATGTGGATTAAAGTGAACACTGACAATTCAACATTAGGTGCCCCTAGTAATGGGGGAGTGGGTGGTATTTTTTGAAATACAAGGGGTTTTGTTCAAAGGGCTTTTGCTTTTCCTATTAATGGGTTTCAGGCTTTTATTGTTGAGTTGATTGCTGTGATTTTTACAATTTGAAAAGGCTGGGATTTGGGTTGGCACCATTTGTAGATTGAGTGTGATTCTTTGTATGCAATTCACATGATTCATTCTTCCTCAATGGATGTGCCTTGGGTTATTAAACATGAGTGCCTGTTTGAAGCTCTCTCAATGAATGATGATTTAAGCCTCTCTCATTTACAGAGAAGGGAATAGAGCAGCTGACAGTCTTGCTAAATATGGAGTTATGGCTAATAGTCTCATGTGGTGGCATACTTGCCTAGATTTTTGTATTTCATATGTCTATGATGACTTTAGTCATAGGGAGAGTTTTTGCTTTGTTTAATTTTACCCTATTCTACTAAGGGTGGTTTTATATTCATTCCACTTTTCTTGTCTTCTTAGAATATTTTTGGCCTAAGGGAGATGAAAAGGTGGCTAAGAGGGTTTCAACCCAGTTGGGATACTTAGGTGTGGTCATTGATCCATATGGTCCAAACCTTTTGTAAAAAGAAAAAATAAAATAATGTTTACATGTTTAAATAATATTGTGGTTGAGAAGTAGCATGAGCTAAACTTGATTAACAAGAAAAAAAGTTTGAAAAAATGAAAGAACCTTGAGAGAAAACAAAAAAATGAATCCTTCCCACCCTCTTCCAATGTCGTTTGAGAACTGTCTCTAATGGCGATCCCTCTTCATTTCCATTTATATTGATTATCTTCCCTTGCAAATGTCTTTGCCTAAAATTAGACCCATCTTCAAAATTTGGTAGGGTATTTGATGTCTTCATACGATTCAGGGCCAACTTTAGGTATAGGCCACTAAGCATTTGTTTAAGGTCCCGTAAAATCAGAGGCCCCCAAATTTATAAATATATAAATCAATATTATTTTAGTCTAATTATATAATTGTATTTTTTTTAAAAAAAAAATTTAATATATTTATATTTTTAAAAAATGAATCAAGAAAAAAGTTTTAAATATGATTCACATTTATAAAATTTTTTAGAATTAGGTTTAATTCATACATTACTTGTCAAACATATAACTAATGTTTCAGTTCATGTTAAGATTCGCACACTGTTACATTGGACTTGACCATTGGTTCACCTGCAAAACAAAGGCTAGAGGGGTTCGGGGTGGTTGTCTGGATAGCCACTCTGATGATTAAGGCAGTCAAGGTATTTGAGGTAGAGTCTGTATAAGAAGTAAAAGAAGATAATAAAACATTAACAACCTCCTCAGTTTACCTCCTGCCTTATATACTTTATTATGGAGCGGTTTATTCCTCTCATAATAGCACGCCATTTTTTTCTTATAGGAAGCCATCCTTGCATAAGCTTTATCTCTCATCTCTTCCATTAGATCAGCCATTCATTCTTTCTCTTGATCAAGCTACTCGACCAATTCAACTTGAAAGGTAGGTTGGCCTATTTCCACTGGTATGATTACTTCAAATCCAAACATCTATAAAAAAAAGATGTTTCTTCAGTTGGCGATCTTAGAGTTGTTTTGAAACTCTATAATACTCTATATAGCTCTTTTTCCTACGAATCCTTCTTATTTTTCAACCTTGTCTTTAGGCCTTACAATATGGTTCTATTGGTTACTTCAATTTTCTCATTAGTTTGAGGGTGAGCTACTGAAGAAAATTGAACATTAATGTTCAATCATGTGCATATGGACTTGAACTACTTAGAGTTAAATTGCCTCCCATTATCTGTGATTATGACTCTTAGCATCCCATATCTATATATGATAGCCTTCCATAGGAACTTAGTTACCCTGTTTTGAGTGATAGTTGAAACATGTTCATCTTATGGTCATTGTAGAAATGCTCTATGGCCACAATAAGGAACTTCACCTGCTTTGTTAATGGTGGAAAGGACCTAAGATATCTATTCCCCATTAAAGGAAAGGCTAACACGCCCCTATGGGCGATTACAGTGTAGTCGGTTGTCGAGTGGCGTTGGTATGGACTTAGTAGTTTTGGCCTTTTTTAACCATCACTTCTACATAACTCTTGATGAAAAGCCAATAATACCTATATATGAACACTTTCTAAGCTAAAGTTGTGCTCGTCTCATGGCTCCACAGATGACCACGTGGATTTCTTACAGTACATATTGTCCAAGCTCTCTTAGTATGCACCTAAGCCAAAGGTGTGTCTTGGATCGCCTATACTGGTTACCCAGGTACCAACTATACTCTTTTCACCTCTCAATCAAGTGCTCTACCTCTTTCTTATTCTCGGGAAGTTTCCCTTTGGCTTGCCGTTCTAGAATAGGTTCCATCTAACTTTCCCTCTATTGAATGGATCCCACCAAAATTCCCCGGGTGGAATTGGAACTTTGAACCATCATGGGGATGTTGAGTAATAGGTACATCTTTCCCATAAAATTTTATCAGACTCCTTCGTCTTTTCCCCTGCTACTTGCCTAATTGTCCACCCATCTTGCACCATATTCTTCAAAATTTTCAAGTAGGGCTTTAGGTGATCTTCCTTAATATTAAAATTCCCATTCAATTGGTTAACTATCAACTGAGAGTCATTGAAAATAATTAGGTTATCCATCCCAACTTCTTTTGCCAAATATAAGCCATTTATCAACACCTTATACTCGGCCTCATTATTTGTCAAGCCAAAGTCTAAATTTCACCATACTTAAATTCTAATTTATGGGGTGGTCCCTTCAAGATAACCCTGACTCCGAACCCTTCATCACACACTAATCCATCTATATACAACTCCTAAGTCTCTTGAGCTATTGAGTTACTTTCATCTGTAGGGGTCAACTCAGCTATAAAATTGTCCAAAACTTGTGCCTTCATTGCTTTTCATATCTGACTTCATTGCATCCCAACTTTACTTCCCACTCAGCTACCATTCCTAATGTCTCTGGCTTTTATGATATCTTTCTTAGTGGCATGTCAGTATGGACTACCACTTGATGGGACTCAAAGTAATGTCAAAGTTTCTGGGTAACCAAGTATAAAGCTAGTACATGCTTTTTCAAAAGTGGGTATTTAAGCTCTGCCTCATGTAGTACCTGACTCATATTGCCTTAATCACTAAGTAATCTTAAAAGCTCAATAAGGCCCTTCAAAGTTTGCAAAAAGGGCTGAAATCTCCTGGAAGAGCGAGAAATGAATCTTCCTAGAGTAGTGATCTTTCTATTCAATCTGTGCACCTCATATATGTTGGTAGGCAGTTTTATTTCTATGATTACCTTGATCTGATAGAGGTTAACCTTAATTTCTCCCTAAGAAACTATATATTCCAGAAATTTTCCTCTAGGACTCCAAAGATGCATTTTTCAAGGTTAAGTTTGTGCCTATAGTCTTTTAGAATGTCAAATGTTGCATGGATATCCCTTTGATGGTCTCCAACCTTTCTACTCTTTATAATCATGTCATTAACATAAACCTCAATCATATTACCAAAAGTGGATATGGGTCTTTTGTTTTATGCATATTTTTACATGTTCTTCCTTCATATTTAGGTATGTTTATTTCTAAAAATTACATTTAATTCATTTTGTTTAGTGTTTTTCAGATAAATATAGAAGTCTTAGAAAATGTTAGTTTTAGGAAGTAAAGTACAAGATTCCCGAAAGAGCAAAAGCAACGAAGTAATTTTTGGAGGATTTTAAGGCCAAAGTCATCCACATAGGTCGTGCAGATTGGGGTTTGGGTCGTGTGGATGGAGTTTTACCTGTGTATCTTCTACCAATTTCACAAGTTTTACACGGCCTAAGGGTTGGTTTACATGGGTCGTGTAGATGATGTTTAGGCCATGTAAACCAATCAAGTTTGACGTATAAATAGCGTGTTTTTACTTTGTTTGTGGGGTGTTCCGAATCTGAGAGAGGATTTTAGACTTAGATCTCTCTTTTTTAGAGTTTTGAATAATTTCATCAATTCTTTCATTATATTCCATTTAGATTTAGTTTTTCATTATTAGATTTATCTTTTAGAGATTATTTTTGCCAAAACTTCAAGAGGGGGAAGAAAAACTCACCTGAAATTCTCAAGGTTTAATTTCTCATTTATGTTATTTCTTTTCAATTGGATTTTGGTGTTGAGGATATCAACATGAATTCAATGGTTTTTAATAATATTTTGATGATTAATTTTCCAATCATGAGTTAAATTCTCCATAGTCTAAAATTTTGTGTGAAACAATTTATGATGTGAGATTTGATTTTAAGTCTTTTTATTATGCTAATAGTTCATTTGATTTAATTCTTAATAAGGATTACTTGATCACCAATTGTTTGTATAAAGGTTTAAATGAAGGAACAAGAATTGAAATTAAAATCTAAAACCTATTTAGTTAGGATCTTAAAATGTATTAAAATTTTAAGTTTTAGAATTAAATTCAATTTTTTATTTAGATTTTTGTTAAAGTATCTCCATGAATATGATTGTTAGTATGATAAGGTCTAATGAATGAATTTATTAAAAGACATTCATAAAAAGTATCTAATGAATTATGAGTTCAATACACCCTGAATTTTGAGGCATAATTGATTGACTAATTTCAATATAATATATGATTAACTTATGGATTACAAATCTCTAGACATTATCATACATTGTATTACCTATTGCATTCTAATTTTCAGCTTTTAAGATTACTTGTCAATTCCAATTTCCAAAACCATTTTCTTTTACTTAAAATAGTTTTTTTAGAAACAAATAAATAATAACTAGCAATTCCATGAGGATACGACCTTTGTTGCCTCCAATATACTACAATATCCAGTATACTTATGGTCGCTTTTGGATATTATATTTTATGTTAAACAAGTTTTTGGCGTCGTTGTCGGAGAACTTGAAAGGCTTTGTTTATATATTTTGTTTGATGTTTTTTTTCCTTTCAGTATTTTATGCAAGGGATAAGATCTCTAAATTAAGAGATTCTTCCTTTTATTGATAACGTCCTCAGGATAGGTGTTGAGCAGAGAAGGTTGGAAAACATAGAGGATCCAGCAAATCTTATTATTCCACCTGAAGATCAAAAGGGAGATAAAATAAAGGATTAAGAGAACCAAAGCCATTGAGATTAGATCATTGATTGTCCTAGAAACATGGAGGGATGAAAGAAGGTTGATGAAAAAGCCTGTTAAGATAATTATAAACACAATAACATCTTGCATTATATTGGACATAACATCAAGGAACTATGAACTTAAGACCATTCACTATAACATATTGCCATCCTTCTATGGTGTGGCTAATGAAGACACTTTGAACTTCATTCATGAATTCTATTCTATTATTTAGACCATCCCACTGTAAGATTTGATAGAGGATCAACTCAAGTTGAGATATTTTCCCTATACACTGAAGGATGCTACAAAGACATGGTTAATGATGCTTCCTCCCAACTCACTCACAATATGGGAGGAGGTGTATAAATAATTCATAGGAAAGTTTTGTTCACACCAGAAGATAATTGACCTCAGGATGAAGATAGCAACATTCTCTTAAATGGAGGAAGAAACTTTTCACGAAGCTTCAAAGAGGATTAAGATGTTGCAAGTCCAATGCCCTTACCACCATTATCCACTGTAACTACTAAACCAATTTTTCTATGATGAGCTCATATATTAGAGCCAAGGATAGTGAATAATGTGGTTAGTGGTTCGATGAGTGAGATTAATATTGAGGAAGCTTTTTTATATGAGATGCATGGAGAAAACTCTCTGCAGAAAAGTGTTAGAGGAAGGTGAGCAAGAGTACAAGATGGTGCATAAAGTAAAGATGTGGCTAGACAAATAGCTGAATTGTGTCACTAAGTTAAGATTTTGGCAATGAAAGGGAACAAACTAGTGAAAGAAAAAGAGGTTTGTGGGTTATGTGGCATTTTTTACCATGGTGCTGATTCTTTTGTAGGTAAGTTCGAGGAAGTACAAGTTTCGGATGGTTTCCAACCATAGGCAAGAATGATCCATTCTCCAATACCTATAATCTAGTGTGGAGGAGTTATCCAAAATTTGGGTGGAGGAACAATAATCACCAACTACAATAACAACAATAACAATAAGTGTCAAGTGATGCAAAAGGGGGCATCAACCTAAAGGAGATCCATCCAATCTTGGTCAACTATTTACATCCATAGAGGATAGCTTGAAAACTTTTATTTAAGCTAGTACTCAGAATCAAGAGGCCAATAATAAGAGGTTTGACTCCATTAAAGGATAAATGAGAAGAACAGAGACTCATATTGGCTAGGTTACAACTCAAATACAAGCTAACCAAGGAGGTGAATTACCTATCTGGACTGAGAAAGCTAAAGCCATTTCCATTATCTATAATGAAGAAGATGAGAAGAAAAGGGTAAAGGCAGAATTTGTTGTTGAGTACATGGGAGAGTTGAATGAGAAGGGAGAGGTGTACATAGACACTGAGATTTAACTATTTAAATATGCACCTCTTATTCCCTTTCCTTCAAGGCTTATGCAGAATTCATTGGACAACCAGCTAGGTAAACTCTTTTCCCTTTTTAAGTAATTAAATATAAATATGCCTTTGGTCAATTCTTTGATACAGATGCCAAAGTATGTAAAAATCTTGAAGGAGTTGCTTGAGAAAAATGAGAGATTGGAAGAGGTGTCCATGGTAAGATTGTTGGAATAAAGCTCTTGTAACATCACGAAGCTACCTCAGAAGCTTCAAGAACCAGGGAGTTTTACTATTCCTTATCTTTTAGGTAGCTTGCATATAGATAGAGCTTTAGCTAATTTAGGTGTAAGTGTTAGTGTCATGCCTCTAAAGGTCTTTAAGACATTAGGTTTATTAAAGCCTAAACCAATACATCTTAAGATGAAATTAGCTAATAAATCAATTATTCACCCAAAAGGGGTGATTGAGGATGTGTTGGGAAATGTTGGGAAATTTATTTTCCCAGTTGATTTTATAGTAATGGAAATGGAAGATCATGTTGAGAACTCACTAATTTTAGGAAGACCATTGTTAGAAATTTCTAGAGCCATCATAAATGTCTATGAAGGTAAATTAAATATAAGAATGGGTGATTATCAAATCATTTTCCAACTCCCAAAAGCATATGAGCACACACTCACAATTGATCTAATAAATTTGTGTAATACCATTCCTGAACATGAACTGTTAATTAATAATTCAAATATGGTTGATAATGTTTCCGTGGAGTGTTGTGTAGTACAAGAAAAGGAGGTAACTAGACCTTAGGTTAAGAGTATGCCTTCATTAGTGGTGGATAATGAAAAAGATCAAGCATCAGTTATTGTTTCGAGGAATGAAGGAAAGAAAAAAACAAGTACAAAAGGTAAGAAAAAGAAGAAAAGAATGATTAGGAAAGGTAATAAGGTATGGTTACTATTGTCCTCCATATTTTGATGATTCCAAAACTATTAGTATAGTTACTTGATAAAATGAAATGAATTTGTTAAAATTGCATTTGATTGAGCTTGTTATGAGCATAATGCATTGATTTATGTTTTTGATACTTTAAATGTTATGCCTACACACTTTAAATGAACTAATAATCGACTTAGAATCAAAGTGTGTTCAAAAAGTGCAGAAACATATAGATATGCCCCTATAAAGAAGTGGATATGACCATATATATGCAAATCTATACAACCATATGCCGGTACAGAATGGTCTGGGAATTTTACGGAAAAAGGATACGCCCGTATAGAGAAGTCTCTATACGACCGTATGCCAGTACAGAGAAGATTAGGAATTCCAAAGCAAAAGGATATGCCTGCATCAATAGGAATCCATATGATCGTATCCTTTCCAACAACTATTAAACTCACCTAATGGATATGTTCTCATGTACCCAAGGCTATACGACCGTATGCCCTCTGACAGTATCGGTTGAAGACGACATCACTTGTCCTTTTTGAACATTAGAGAAGTGTTTTTGGCTCCGATAAGGCATAAATATAAAAGGAAACACAAGAAACAAAGTCAATAACTTAAGAGAACTATTCCATTATGATTCTTTACACTTGTTCTTGCTCTTTTTACTCTTAAAGCTCAATGTTTCTATATTTTCTTAAACCCTTGTACTTCACTATAATCCTTAGGTTTTAGAAAATCTTTTAGCTAGGTTCTTATTTGTAAATCTTTATCCTAGCTTATTGTAAACAAGTCTTTTAACTTGAAACTCATTGTAAAAATACTTAATTGGGAGTTTTTTACTCCTATAGTTATAAGTGGACAAAATCCTAGAGAACTAGAAGTGAGAAGCTTCATTTGGTTTAGTGGAACCTCAATTGGGTTGATTGAGAGAGTGGACATAGGTGGACGTGACTCTAAACCACTATAAAATTGGATTGGGTAATCTCTTCTCTATCTCTCTTTTATTTGTTTATTATTACTCTATTTATATTTTATGATTGGTGGTTTGAAACTTATATTCTTACAGTTTTCATAACTTGTTATTTCTTCATAGCATTAAATTATTAGTGTTTGATTGAAAAGATTTTCAAAAGATTAAAATTTGATATCTTTATTTAAAACTTATAAAATTATAAACACAAATTCACTCCCCCCCCCCCCCCCTCCCTCTTGGTGTCCATAGTTGGGACAATAATTGGTGTTAGAGCCTTGCTTTTGTATTTGTTAGTGACTCTATCAAGACACCATTCCAAGATGGACATTGTTCCACTAGATCTTCGCTGTTCACCAACTCAAACTATAATCAGTGAAAGGTTCATATGCGATTCCACATTCACTCTCAAGGATATGACCTATGGGAGATTATTAAGAAGGGTCCCTATATTCCTAAAGACTCAAATGGAGATTTGATTGACCCTAAAGATTAGACTGAAGCTATCAAGAAAAAATTTCAAAAAAAATGATAAGGCGATCAACCTTATCTTTTGTGTTCTTGATGAGATGGAATTCAACCAATTTTTATCTTACAAAATGACCAAGGAGATATGGGACATTCTTAGAGACACACAAGAGGGATCAAGCCAAGTGAAGTCCTCAAAACTTATCATACTCTATGCTAGCTACAAAAACTTCAAATTTGTGGAGTATGAGAGCTTCTCTAGTATGTATACTAGATTCACCACCATAGTGAATGAACTTAGAAGACTTGGAAAGACCTTTAACAACAAATATATGATGGTAAAGATCATTTTATGT
>CAOJBK010281127.1:0-10929 GCA_948294925.1 Codiaeum variegatum | reverse complement strand
GCGCCTTTTTTAGTTACTGACGGATTACTGACGCTTAATGGCGTCAGTAATGATTTTAAAATTCTTTTACTGACGCACTACTGTCGCATTACTGACGAAAAATTGGGTCAGTAAGTTACTGACCCAATTTTTGCGTCAGTATATGCGTCAGTAAAAATTAAAAACAAATTTTTTTTTTTGCGTCAGTAGTTCGTCACTAATGTTATTTTTTGCTTCAGTAATTACTGACGCAAAAAATTGCGTCAGTAAATTGCGTCAGCAATTTCAATTTTTCTTGTAGTGGAAGCTTGATTAACATTATTTTATTTTTTACTCTCTAACAACTATTTTTATTCAAATAACCTCTATAAATACCATTCAAATTTACATTTTCAAAGGTTGGTTGAAGCTATTGATGAGATTAGAGTGTTCATAAAATTTTTAGATTTTCTCAAGACTAAAAACACTTCTTTCAATCATTTGTCTTGAAAACATCATAGTCTCTTTTCTCATTCAAAATTGGAAAAATTTATTAAGCATTAATTTTTCATCTCAATTAAGTATTTATTTCTAATCATTTAAACTTGAGTTTTCATCATAAATTCTTTCATCTCAACATATTCATTAAACATTCATTGTATAGGATATGTTGTAATAAATTCTTTGTTCTTTTGTACTTTTAACTTTTCACTTTTCTGCTATAAAGGTTTTCAGGCATCTAATTAAGCCTGTGGTTGTATTAGAGGTGTCATAGCCACCCAAGTGAAAGTCTATGAGAGTCATCTATTCATGAGAATGGATGATAGTTTTTCAAAATCCTTAGCAAAATTTTGAGGAACTAGAGAAAGAGTATATTTCTCCTGGGTTAGGTCCTTAGTCAATTAAGACTGTAAAGACTTTGCTCTAGCCAACTGAATAGAGCTCACTAATGGAACTCTCAAAATTTATGGTTTTGAGGACTAGATTTAGGCCTTGGTACTGAACTAGTATAAATTCTTGTGTTGCTTCTTTTTCAATTGCTTGCATTACATTAGGCCCCTAATTGTGTGCACTAAAGTGAAAAATATAACTTTTGCTAAGTTTCTCTATTAACCTACTTATTGATGTTTTAAAACTCTCATTATCTCATCAATTGGTAAATATTTCACACTCAAGAAAATTCATTTAGGCTCTTACTCATCTCCATTAGGGAACTAATCATAAGCACTGGCTTACTGCTGTAAGTATATTCAGGCTACTAAGTCAGCATAGCAAGATATTTGTGCAGTTTGCTTCAGTCCTTATCAGTTGCTGAACACTCTTGGTAACCCAAGTTACCTATACAAAAATTGATAATCACTATAGCTCAAGCACCTAACATAAGTTGTCTAAGTAAGTCGCTTGAAACAAAAAAGAGTTGAAAGAGTCCAATTCATCCCCCTTTTGGGCTTCTGATCGTACTTACACTATGATGCTCTCATAGACTTTCAATTAGGCGGCTATAACACCCCTAATACAATCATAGGCTTAATTAGGTGCTTGGATACCTTTATAACCAGAAAAATAACTAAGTTGAAAATACAGAAAAATAAAGCTTTTATTACAACAAATCGTACAATGGATCAATATAATAAATGCACAAGGAATTTGTTGAGATGAAAGAATTTATGATTAAAACTCAAGTTAAATGATTAAAAATAAATGCTTACTTGAGATGTACACTTTAAATCAAAGTAATTTTTTTAAAAAAATTAAAGGTCAAACTTGAACATAAAAATTAAAATTAACACTTATTTGTGAACGGATGATGTATTTTTTAATACTTATTTTAAAATAAAAAATAATTTATATTTGTATTTATATTTATATTATTTTAAATATTTATTATAAATATTAAACTATAATTTATTAATATTTTAATATCTATACTTTATAATATTTTATATTTTAAATAATATAGTTATATATTTGATAAATAAAATATTAGATTTGATTTGCATAAGAATATGAATTTAATTTTTTAGATAGTTGAGAAAAATGAGTGATCCCATTAAATGAGGGAATCATACCCCATTTCTGTTTTAGTTAAACAAACTTAAAATAATTAGAACTATGCCACTTGATGATTGGGTCTCACATAATCACTATCTTTTGATTTCTAATCAATTTGAAAAGAGAAAGAGGAAGCCCCAATTAAGTCATACTTAGTGATATAGGCTCAATTATTAATGACTTACCCATAGTTTGGGTCCACCCCAAACAACCATGTTTGCCTCTAAAGACTGATCTCCAGCTCATCTTTGAGGATAGACACACTAGCCATGCTAGGGATATCATACTTAGACAGATCATCCCTTGAAGGCATAATAGGACCAAGACAAACTTGACCTAATTATATAGAGGAAAGGTCTTGGAAAGGTGTATGAATCGTCCTATGTTGGAACCATATCAGGTCGTGCATCTTACATGTAACCGTCCCTCATGCCAACGAGCTCCAAATTGTGCACCACAGATCATGCTACCACTAAAGATATGGTCCAATGATTGAGACATTATCTCTACCACTCATGGATTATAGGAAAGTAGTTGTTAGAGATCTTCCAATAAATTCCTTATCCATTTACAAAAAAAAAGGTTAATCACTTTCTTTACTCTTAATTATATTCTCTATTCAGTCTACTAACTTAGCTATCAGAGTGTTTGACCTTAGACATCACCCCGTGCTCTTTCTGTTATGACTTCAGGTTTTTACTTTAAGAGTAAAGTGTGAGCTAAATTTTTCTTGAGTTTCATCCTAAGGCTTTGAGACTTCATCTGGTGAGGTGAGCATGGGATACACTTTATTAGAGTCATATAGAATTTTTTTTACTATTTTAATGTGTTAAAGAATAATAACAATCTCAACAAGGAATTTTGACCTTAACTTGACCCTAAAACTCTTCCTAGAGGAGCAAGGAATGAATTTGAATGACCATCCCTAAGGCCCCCACTAGGAACCTTTGCAAAGCCTTCAACATGTTCTTATTGGAAATTACTAAGGCCTTCAAAATGTACCTATAAGAACCTTTCAAAGACCTCAAAATGCCCTAGCAAGGCAAAATCAGAGTGCAACAGCTATGGGATATGGGGTGGCATGGGCCCAGGAAGGGATAACTAATCTGAATTTGAGGCAGGAACCTCCAAATTTCAATAACCATGTAGTTGTGCAGTAAACCTACAAAAATAAATGGTTGAGTTCAGACAAGAGGTAAAAAATGTTTCCTAGATATAAGTGTGGTCTGCCATCCAAAGGCCCCCATACCTCCCCAAGATAGGCCATAAGGGGGCATAATGCATGGGTTGTAAAAGTGGAGGACGTACCAATGGTGGGTGATGATAGAATAAGAGGTGAAACCTCCCGTAATAGGGGAAAGACCATAGTTGTGGTAAAAGATGAAGGCGATAACTCCGATGGAAATCCTCCCCAAAGGAATGAGGTTAAAAGTTGGTTAAGGGTGAATTATCAACTCAACTCATCAAAGCCTTAATGCCAAGTTAATTGGGCGGCTATATGGATTCGTTTTCTCCACTCGGGGTGATCATGAACCATATTATCAGAAATGTTTAAGAAGTCAAGATCATGTTGAATGACTCTACTCCAAGTTAGTTTAGGTCCACCCCTTCCTTTTTTACCCACATATACTATAAGGTGCTATAATTTTCTAACCAGTACATCTAAAGGTCTATGCCGCACATGCCCGAACCATCTTAGTCTCCTTTTCTCTCAACTTGTCTTCTATAGGGGCAACTTCAACTTTATCCTTAATATACTCATTACGGACTCTATCTATTCAGTATGGTTGTACATCCATCTTAGCATCCTCATTTCTGTCGCACTAAGCTTGGAGACTTGTTATGCTTTTATAGCCCAACACTCACTCCCATACATCATAGCGGGTCTCACCGCAGTGTGATAAAATTTTCCTTTTAGTAAAAAGACATGGCCTAGACCTCGAATTACCTAAAGAGTCACCCTTAGAATAATATATTCTAATGATAAATTACCCTCTAGGATTTGAGAAGCCTACTTGCCTCGATAATTATGAAGGAAATTCTTGCCCTAGGATCCATGTGAATAAATTCAAGATGGAGATCCACTCCCAGACTTACCAGAACCATGTGTTATATAAGCTTTTCCCTACCACATTGGATGGAGTGGAACAAGATCAGTACCAATCTCTTCCACCTCATTAGATCACTTCCTTCAAACAACTCTCTGATGCATTCTAGACCAAGTCTTAGCTTTGAGGGCAAAACCAAAACTCTCTTTAGACCTACTCACTATAAGGAAGAAGAGGGATGAGAGTTTGGGAGACTTTATTGACAGGTTCAATCGAGAGGTCAGCAAAATAGAAAACCTATAATTTGACACTGCATACCTTGCTTTACTCAGTAGTACAATAAGCAAGACCCTTCCATCGAAGCTCCTAGCCAAGCATCCACAAAGTCTTACGCAGGTGATTGAAATAGCAGAACAAAAGTTAAAGCTAGAGGATGGGTTATAGAACTTGGAAGCTAGGGTGAAAGCTTTACATCCCACACCAACAAAAAGAAGGATAAGGTATAGAGTAATAATGGTAGTAGTAAGAAGCACAATGATCGAGGAGGAAGGAAGTATAGGTCTGAAAAATATAACTCTTACACACCTCTAACCTTTTCAAGGAGCGAGGTCCTAATGTGGATAAATAAAAGAAGGGAAGAAGTGAAATGGCCCCTAAAGATGAGCAACTCATCCATATATAAGAGATATGTGAATAAGTATTATCAGTTTTATTAAAATAAAGGGGCATGATATAAAGGACTGTATACATTTTAAAGAGGAAATAGAAAAAGTTCATAAAGGTATCTATGGTATCATGTGCCATGTCAAAAAGGCAAGAGGCTTCGACCGTTCAAGGGGGGAATTAGCAAAAAATGAAAGAAGGGAAGAGCAAAGAGATGCTTGCCTTAAATAGAAATAGAGACAAGTTATAAGACACATACATGTCATCCTTGAAGGAAGCTCAGGAGGAGATAACTCAACCTAAAGGAAGAAGTCAGCCCAAGAGATATGCTCAATCATATAGAAGAGCGGACCTTAGCCTCAACCCACTTTACATCCAGCTACTTGGTGTATAATAAACTTCATAGAAAAAGATGGAAAATATCCTCATAATGACGCTTTAGTCATCCAGGGCTTTGTCCATAACTATCGATTCAAGAGGATCATGGTAGATGATGGAAGATCAATAAATATGATCACTATAGATGTATTCCACAAAATGAAGTTGAACTTAAAAGACATGAAACTAATGGCCACTCCTTTAGTGGGAATAAGGAACCATTAGATGAGGCTACAAGGATCTATTTTGTTGGATGTTGAACTGGAAGATGATGATTTATCAAAGGAGGTCAAGGTTGAAATCATAATAGCAGATATCACATTTCCTTATAACATCTTACTGGGATGAGCCTACTTATACACCACAGGCGCCATCCTTATCCTTTATCTCTTAACTTTAAAGATCCCTACATGAAGAGAGTACTTGTAGCTAGAGGATATCAATAGACAACAAGGAAGACGTACTTTAACACCTTGAAGGAGGGATATCATGCAACTCAACTAGATTTAAAAGAGATCCCATAATGTCATGTGTTCGTGAAGCCTAAGGGAGAGGTGTCAAAAGTAATAATAGCAAGGGGAAAAGTGAAAGTTGGTGATGAAGTGGATCCTCAGATCAGGAAAGCAATGATCACTACATTGGAAGAACAGGCTTTTGCTCGGGATACGGATGATCTGGAAGGAGTAGACCCCAAAGTCACAATTCATAGGCTGAACATTGATAATTTCGTCAAACCTGTAGCTCAAAAAAGAGAAAGCATTCACCTAAAAAGTAAGAGGCCATAGCTAGAGAAATTTAGATGTTGTTGGGAGAAGAGGTCATATGAGAAGTACATTATCCATAGTGGTTCGCTAACGTGGTGCTTGTAAAGAAGCTTAACGAGTCATACAGAATGTGTATTAACTTTACAGAGGTAAATAAGGCATGTCTTAAAGACCCTTATCCTTTGCCTAACATTGATTAGGTGATCGACTGGATAGTAGGCCATGAACTCTACTCATTTCTCAATGCCAAGTCATGCTATCATCAAATAAATATGCATCCAAGAGATGAGGAGAAAACTACATTTGTTACTTGCTAGGGCACATATTATTATAGGATGGTGCCCTTTGGACTTAAAAATGCAGAGGAAACATATCGAAGGAGGGTTAATTCCATATTTAAAGATGAAATTGGAGAAACAATTGAAGTCTATATGAATTACATGATTATCTAAATCAAGAGAGAATTAGATCACCCTAAAGATACAGAGTTGGTGTTGGGGATCCTACAAAGGTGCATTTAAAGCTCAACCCAAGAAAAGTGTATTTGGGGTTCCTGCAGGAAAACACTTGGGGTACATGGTCTCACAAAGGGGGATCAAGGCAAATCTAAAGTAGATAAAGGTGATCCTGGAGATGAAACCCCTAAAGGATATTGAGATGTCCAGAGGCAAAATGGCAGAATAATAGCTATGGGAAGGTTCATATCATGCTCAACCAAAAGATGCTAACCATTCTTTAAAACCTTGAAGGGATTGAAGGAGTTTAAGTGGAGTGATGAATGTCAGAGGTCGTTTGAAGAGTTGAAGAAATTTTTTACCACCCTTACTAAGCTGACATGTGCCGGGAGAAGACTTATACCTCTATCTGTCCACCATGGAGGACATCATCACCTCTATATTAGTAAGAGAGGAGGTAAGGGAATAATTCCCCTTATATTATATGAGCAGAGTCATGTAAGATGTTGAAGTAAGATATCCAAAACTAGAAAAATATGCCTTAGCACTCTATATGTCAACAAAAAAGCTAAGACGTTATTTTGAGGATCATTTAGTGGTGGTTAGAACTAACCTCCCTTTATAGAAGCTTGAGACATCAAGCCATTAAGATAGGAGCCTATAGTGTGTGGTATGAGCCTAGAAAGGCAATGAAAGCTCAAGTACTAGCAAACTTTATGGCAAAACTTACACAAGTAGACAAAGAATAAATCACACCCCTTGAGAAATGGAAGATGTTGGTTGATGGTGTTGAATGTGATGACGGCTTAGATTTGGGGATATTTCTTCAAGTATACTATAAGACAAGAGTTCATTATCTCTAATAATGGGACTGAGTATCAGGCATTACTAAATGGGCTAAAATTTGCTAAAGAGATCAGGATGCAACACCTCAACATCTATAGTGATTCTCAATTGGTAGTGAATAAAGTCCAAGGAAACTTTAAATTTCGAGAGGATAGGTTGGCCCTCTATGTGGAGATTGCTAAAGGTTTAATGTATAAAGGTTGCAAGTTTATACAAAATGTTGAATCTAGGAGCATATCATCATGAAAGGCAGACTCTTACCTAATGTTTGGAACTCAGACAACCTAAAGTTCTATTACACTTAGCTTAGGTTGATGTCTATGATGTGTGCATATTTGGCCTATATTTTTCCTTCTATCAGTTTTGCTTTAAATTAAATCTAATGAGTTTTATTATGTATGATTATAGGTTGTTTTAAGGATTTGTTAAAATTTTATGGTGCCATGACAATTCTAGCTTAGAAGTGACACTTTGGAGTCTATTTTGAGTGATTTTAGAAGTAAAGGTGATTTTTCCAAGTGTTGGATTCAAAGTTTGAGGGAAAACAAAGCAAAATGTGTAAGGGGTGGAACCAAGCCCTTGAATTTACCCCTTGGATACAATTTGTCCCACTTTTAAAGTAATTTAATTAGAATTAAAAATTGAAATAGTAAGTATCCAAGGGGTGGAACCAAGGCCTTGTATTTACCCCTAGGTTGAGCTATCTCCAGAAGAGCTTCTCCTCATAATCACATATATGTCCTCTGCAACCTATCGATCCCCCCCTCAAGGATGATCTTCTCCTTTATTTTGGCCCTCTCTTCTCTCATCCTGTTGTGTCTCCTTTCATCCCTGATCTTGAGGCTGACCCTCCCGGATGTGCCTTATTATTCCTAACACTCCGTTTTGTATCAGCTTTTCAATTTCATCCTTCAAGTGTCTACATTCTTCAGTATCATGCCCTTTATCTTGGTGAAATTCATAATACATATTTTGGTCCCTTTGTGTTTTAGAAGATTCAGTCATCTTTGAGGGCCACTTGACATCTTCTCCACTCTTCTTCATCCATACTAGGGCATCTCTCCTAGAGGTGGCGAGGGGAGTATATGAACTTTGTCAATCTAACCCAAACCTTTAGCCCTTCTCCTGCCTCTTGGATCCACTACTACTACCACTTCCCTCTTTCCTTTCATCCATCCTGTCTAAAGCCAGGGTAGAGAGTGCTTGAACCCTAGCTACCATGCTCTGAAGGCCATCTTTGATCCTTATCTAGCCCTCTGCCAAAGCCATGACCCGGGTCTGATCAATAGGTTGGACTACGAAGATCTTCTTTTGTAATGGTTTGTTGGTGGTCCCAATATGTTGTGTCAAACAAGAAATCTAATGCCTTCCCTACCTCTTGATTAAACCTCTCTAAGTACTGCCTTAGAGTCTCCTTAGGTCTCTTCCTCATAGTTAGCAGGTTAGTTGATTATTTTGGTTTTGCCATTAATGGCATAAATCTGGTATGGAAGAGATATTATAGTTGCTTAAAAGGATATAGACTTTGTAGGTAGTCTATTATACCATTCAAAGGCAACCCCAACTAAAGTCGTTGGGAAGAGACGGCATAAGACGTGGTCCTAGTACATCTGTGAGTGAATTTCTATCCTAAATTTGTTAACGTGTACCCATGAGAATGACTTCCAATAGTAGTTGTCTAACATTTGAGGCTTTTCAAACCCTAGGTGGTATTCCTTCCTTAGAATCTCGTCTACTAAGGGCGATTCTTAGGGTAGGTCTAAGTCCATGATAGCTCCTTTGATTCCCATATCTGCTAGTATTCCTTTCAACATACCAGCTATGTTTGCCCCTGAAGCTGCTCTTCCCAGAACGTTCTCTACTACATCCTCCACCTGATGTCTCACCATAAAGACCACCTCATGTCCCACACCAGAGACCACCTCATGTCTCCTTAGCAGAACTTAATCATTGTTACCTCCATTAGACCTGTCCAGCCCTGCATTTATGCCTGAGAAAGATGTTGGACCTACTGCTTTAGGGCTTTTACCTACTTTTATAAATCCATATAGTCACTGTACATGCCCTGCATAGCTACATGGTTTTTAAAGTCTGCGACTTGCCCCAGTTGGCGGTTCGTAATACACCATTATGCTTGTTGAACTCTATATCCATGCATTATAGGACCACCTTATCCCTAGACCATATTCTCCGGTCCTCCCATGTTAGCTGCTGGTAGCGTACCTAGGGTTGGGGAGTGTTGTTACCAATTGGGATGATCCTCGTCGTCTACCTCACCGGAGTAGAAGGTTCTTCCATGTTCACTCCAAGTTCTTCTGGGAATAACTCCAGCCCACGGTTCAAATCAAAATTCCTGTTCAGGTTAGCCATAATGTTCCGATCAAAAATTGAAAGTCAAGGGCGTGTCTAGGATGACCATACCAAATGTTGTCTCAAGGCAACCAATGGCTCACGTTCTAAGCTCCAAACAAAACCCTGTCAACACATAAGAAAGATACAGGGTAACCCCTAAGGGCTACCACTCTGATACTTAAGTCAGTAGGCTAATAAAGAATATAATATAATATAATAGAGAGTTAGAGTGATTAACCTTTTTCCAATAGAGATATTTGGTATATATAACCAAGCTTATCCCTATCTCATTGTAAGGATAAGCTTCTCTTCCTATTAAATTGGAATAGAACTCTATCTCTTATTTAACTCTTATTGTGCCATTCGGGACTAGGACTATGGTAATACTTATCCATTCAGGACGACCCCTTGTTATTCGGATGACCTCCACTAACACCATTCTCAATCTCTTAGCCATCTAGCTACCATATCCATGCCATTGGATTCAAACCACCCATCGTCTTAGGTAATCATAGGTGACCCTATGGGTCACCTTGGGTGGACCCAATATGGAGGTGATTCATCATGTATAAAATAGAAGGAAAGATGCCTTCTTTTTTTATTATTGTTTTTAAAATTTTCATTTTAAATATAAAATATGTTTAGTTTTTTTTTTGAAAGCATTACTTTTTTATTAACCACCATAACTAAAAAGGTTATAGTGATGAAAAAATCCCTACATAAAACTAAGCAAAGAGAACAAGATCAAGACAAATCGTTGATTCAAGTCTAGTATCATAAAGAAGAATCGAAATAACAATGTTGCGTATAAAATCTCAGACTTGAGGGCATGCCATAGAAGAAATTTCTCAAATGTAAATAACTTGACTTCTATTCAAATGAAAGCGGATTCCCAAACGCCTTTACCACAATTTGTTTAGATTTCACTAAACTTTGATTGCAAATTAGAGATGAGGTGACGGTTTCGCTTCTCGAGGAAAAATATGGGCGATAAAAAGTTAAAGGCACAAAAGTAAAAAAGACAGCCAATATGGACAGTTGGCATTCCACTAACGGGCCTGTGATCGAAGATTTTTCCACTAGGTGAAGAACAAGCAATCAAGGTCAATTTAATTTGCACCCTCAGCCGAATACCGTTGTGAGAATTCGACAAGGGGCACAGGGGGCATTGTGTACACCAACCCACTATGTAAGGCCACAAGGCCCATAGTGTAATAGATTGAGCCTCAGAATCTTAAGGAACCAACCCTGTCCTTGGCCGAGGAGAGGGTTTCAGCCCATAGGCACTTAACCCATAAGCCCACGACGATAACTTATGAAACATGGGCCTAAAACTAAAGTCTTCTCAAATATATAGGCCCAAAGGCGAGATCAATCGGGCTGAGAGTTCAGCCAAGCATTCCCAGGCCGATT
>CAOJBK010280532.1:0-10669 GCA_948294925.1 Codiaeum variegatum | reverse complement strand
TTTTATTTAACATGTATTAATTTTATTGCTTAGTTTTTGAATTTTAGGTCTAAAATTTTAAAAGTAAAGAGTTTTATTGCTGCTACAGTATTTTTAAGATTTGAAATTTTTGTTAAAAGATTGACCGTATGGACTAGATTGTTGCAAAAAGATTTTCGGTGAATATCTTTAAGAGTATTTGGGAATTTAATGATTTCTTTTTTATTTAACATGCATTGATTGTGAAATATCTAAAAATTGCACTAAAAAAATAAAATAAGGAGCTTTGAAAATAAATCTATATTTTGTTGGTTCATGTTTTGCGCAAAGTGAAACTAATCTAAAAGAACTATGAATAGTGCTAGTAGACGACTAGTGCAAGTGATAAGCTGAGTAACCGGGGGTCACCACTACAAAGTGTTTACTTTCGTGTCAAAAGGCTAATGATAAAATCAGTTAAGTCGGGCTCTTAGATGTGAAGAAAAAGAGAGAAAAAAAAATAGTGCATGTGCTTAATGTTGCATGATATGTTTGTTATTTTCAAAGAAACTGAGTTTGTTCTTAAGCATGAATATCTTTATTAACCTGAATTTTTAACTTTGTTGCATGAAAAGAAATTTTGCTCGTTCATTTAGCCTTAATTTTAATGATTAATGATGTTATAAAATCAATAAAATTGTTGAAACTAAGTTCTAAGTTTAAAATTTGGTTAACTAAGTATTAAAATTTTGACATTGACTAAATTGAATAATTAAATGAGAAGACTAAAACTTGGTTTTTCATGGTTTGATTTTAGAGAGTTAAGTTTTTAAATCATTGTCATTGTTCTATTTTTGTTTGAGGATAAGCAAAAGCTTAAGTTTTGGGGAGTTTTTTTGTGTGAAATTATATATATATATATATATTCCATTACTTTTAAGTTAATTTATACCCAAAAATTGTGTTTGATGTGTTTGTTAAGTGCTTTTTATAAAAAGACAAGAAACTTTGTAAAAATAGAGTTATTTGATCGAAAGATTGAGTTCTTGAGCAAATGGAATAGCTTGGAGCAATTTTTGGAGGCTTTTTAGAGGATTTTATATTAGGCACAAGTCATGCTTGGGACTTCTAGGCTGTGCACTTATCCGTGCTGATTTCTAGACTGAGGGATTGAAGAATTTATATCACGCATGGGTCGAACGGGCCACTATGGACCCCGTATGCTACCCAGTGCCGATTACTAGAACAAAACAGGAATGGATTCACGAGAAACAGAAAGATGCGTGGGGTAGAATGTCATCTGCATAGGCCCATGCAACATTAAAATAGGGTCATGCATGCTTCTGAGTCAGTATAGGAAGAGGAGTTCTTGTGCAATTTGGACATCCTAAAACCTAATTTTTCACTATATAAAGAGTGCTATTGAGGCCTACAAGGAGAGAGATCATCCAAGTCGTTCTAAAAAGTTTCTACAGAGAGAATTAGTTTAGAATCGAATTAAAATTAGCTTTTGAGTGTTTGTTTTCATTAGTTTTTGCTATTATTCACTAATTTAGTTCTTGTTAAAGATTGAAGATGAATTTCCACCAAGGATATTGGGATTTTTCTGCACTTTAATTGAGGTTTTCTTTCTTAACTTAATTCTTTTGTGTTATTTTTGCATTAAGGAGATTATGCATGATTTCTCTTAGAATTATTGCTGATATGTTAGGAATCAAATCAATCATGAACTAAATTTGTTGTTGTCTAGAGATTGAAGCATGAAATAGTCTTGATATGATTAATTATTGTTAATTTATTAATTGAGTTAAACTTTTACTTGATTGAATTGAATTAATTCTAATAATTGATTGCCTGATCACCAATTAGTTAACTTAAGGTTTGGATGATGGAGCGAGAGTTGAAGTCTGAATTTGGAACTATTCAGTTAGGATTCTAAAACAAATTAGAAATATAAGTTTTAGTTTTAACTCCTTCGATTGATGCATGTTTTCCTTAGATTACTTCTATGAATGTAATAGCCAGTAGAATAAGCTCTAATTGAATGATTACATTAAGAATTGGAGAGTTAAACCTAATTAATTGAATTAATTGTACAAATCATAAAGGATATAGTATGGATTGTTAATTTCTCTAAACTTGTACACATCATTGCTCATTCATTAAATTTATTATTTGATTAATTTACTTTCTTTTTCAAATCAAAACCAAAATATTCTTTTTTTTTTACTTGCACTTTTAAGAAACAAAATAATAAAGCTTAGTAAATTCTAGATCCTTGGGAGATACGATGTTGGTTTTCATCACTTGCTATGATAGCTTGTATACTTGTGGTAGCTATTTGTTAGTATATTTTGAGGTGAACACCCTGTTCTAAACTCTATCAAGTAAACATGGAAGAATATTTGAAACTAAAATTAATAGGTAAGGGGATAGAGGGTCCCCTTGCCTCAAGTCTCTAGAGGGGTTGAAGAAATCAGTAAGGACTCCATTAATAATCATAGTTTAACAAACTGAGGATGTGTAAGAATAAATCAATTGAATAATATAATCAGAGAATCCCATTTTCCTAAGAACCCCAATGAGGAAGTCTCATTCAGTTATGCTTTAAGCATGTCTAGTTTAGGGCACAAAATAGCTTCTTCCTATGATTCATTTTTTTAAAAGTGTGCATAACTTCATGAGTTATCAAAATATTTTTTAAGATATTTTTGTTAAGGATAGAAGCAGCATGACACTCCCCAACCAGTTAAGACATTCAAGGTTTAATCCTTGTAACAATGATTTTTGAAACAGTTTTATAAATGAAATTACATAAGATTATAGGTCTGAAGTGTGATACCTGAGTGGGACCATTCTATTTAGGAACTAGGGCAATGAAGGTTTGACTTAGATTCTGAGGAATATGTCCATCAACAAAAAAAAAAAAATTGAATGGCAGTGACAACTTCTTTGCCTACTGTATTCCAATTCCTTTGGAAGAAGATTCCTGAGAATCCATCTGGTCTAAGGCCCTTGAGACCTCCTATGGATAATACTTGTTCCTTGATTTCTTCCTCAGTCATCTGTCTACTCAGGATATCATTCAACTCTAGAGGGACTACATGCTTGACACGCCCGAGGGATTCTACAACTCTATATGGACCTTCAGATGAGTATAAGTTCTTGAAGAAACTTAGGATCTCTTTATGAAATTTAGCTTCTGATTCAATCCACCTGCCCAACTCATTTTTTAACTAGAGAATGGCATTTTGTTGCTCCTTTTGAACTTCCATTGCATGTAAATATCATATATCTCTGTCGTCCTCCATCAACCATTGAATACAAGATCTTTGGTGCCAAAAATTTCTTCCATGTCCCATAAATTCTACAACTCTTGAAGTAGTTCTCATTCTCTGACTTTTTACTTGCTACAGACAGACCCTTTGCATAAAGCTTTTCCAATTGCCTCTAAACATTTTGAATCCTGAGTCTAGAATTTCTTACTGCCACTCTCACCCATCTTTAACCTCCTCAGCAATGTTAGATATTTTTTCTGATATCTCACTAAGAGAAAATGATTCTGAGTGACCACCCCATATCTGATCTATCATAACTTCCTAGTCTTAAGGCTAAAGCCATTTTTCTCAAACATGAATTTTCTCTTATTCTTTCTTTTCAAGCCCTCAGGTCATAAAATGATCGGTCTATGATCTGATCTAAGAAGTTTCTCATGAGTAAGCACTGTATCTCCAAAATCCAGTAGCCAATTATGGTTAACCAAGCACCTGTCGAGTCTTTGTGCAATACCTCTATCATCTGGCTATTTATTGTACCATGTCAGTGGTGGCCTTTTAAAGTTGATCTCTGTGATTTCTACTTCTTCAATCTAAGTATTGAACATCCCAATTTAACTTATTTAAACTGGTCTTTCTCCAAGCTTCTTCCTTGGCTTCTAAGCATGCTAAAGTACCTTATGCAACCCCAACTTTCATGACTATTAGGCTTCAGCTTCATCCACTCCTTAGAAACCACTTGTTTATTTTCATGATATGGCTCCCATATATGCAAGATTGATACCAGGTTTTATTACTTTTCTTCACTTTCACCTTAGCATGAATTACACAAACTGAGTTGTAGATCACCTCTACCTTTGCTGAATCCTTCCACATAAGATAGATCCCTCTTACACATCCTACTAGACCTACAGTCACTATATTTGGAAACCTTAATTCCTTCCTGATTTTCTCCATAAACTCATTATTGTTCTTTGTCTCTGCCAATAAAATCAGGTCAGGGCAGTAGGAGAAGGTCATCTCCTTTAAGTGATGAACTGTTAGGGACTGTCCTAAACCTTGACAGTTCCAAGCTATAGTACTCATGACAATTTGGTGGCTTTATGCGAGCCACCGACGCCATTTTCAGAAAAAACTCATTTTTTGAAACTCAAATTTTCTTATTCTCAGCTGAATCCTAAATCTACTTAATTTGAATTGCATTTTTCAAATCTACTCCCTTCTTATTCCTAAAGTATTTATTTCTTAGCCAGTTTCTTCAGACTCCACCTTCATATAGCTTATGTAAACTCAATGACTTCTTCCTCAAAGTTTTTAAGGAGAGGTTCTCCTTGAACTGCCAATTTAGAAAGCATCTCTTGATTATCTTCACGCTGCCTCATTATGTTAACAGGGTCAAGTTTCACTGCACCATCTTTGTTATCCAACTGGGTTTTGTTATTCAATAGGCCCACACTTTGTGCAATCCCTACTTTTCCATCCCCTGAGGAATTAAGCAGTTCCTTTGGGCCAAATTTTAAGATTAGGTCATCCACAACCAAGCCCAACTCACCTTTCAATATTTTAGCCATAATCTCTGATAGGTCATCACTGTCTCTCTTTCCAAACCTAAGCCTCACTTCGTTCACCAGTTTCCATCTTGCCTACCCTATCACATCATTATCAACCCCTGCCATGCCTCTCATTCTTTGAACACTAATGAGTTCTGAGGATTTAGTCGCTTTAAGACCTTCTGACTCTTCTTGAACGTTTTAATTGGTTTCCCCATATCTTTTACCACCTCTTCTTTTGTACTTCTAGAAACGGTTTGCATCTCTGTACACTGGCCATCATTTCTTGATTCCCCAATCTCCCTAAGCTCATGTTTTCCACCTTTTGTGACTTCTGTTCCTCCATCTTGTTGATTATTTTGCAAAAAGCAATCTGCTTCCTGTTTAAGCATGGAGTAGATTTTTTGGTAACAACCCTTGATCTTTGAAGGGCTTTCATGCCTTCTTGGAGTTATGCCTGCCCTAGCCAACATCCTCTGGACTCTTTATATATCACCATTGTTAGGTGTCCTTAATGATGGACCAAAACAAAATTTCCCAGAGGCCAATATAGCTGAGTATAGTTCATCTTTCTTCTGAGGGCACCATTTGATTGTATGCCCAATTATCCGCACATATAACAAAAATTTGGGAGTCTTTCAAACTTGAACTTGACCCATTTTAAATGTTTCTCCACCTTGTTCCAAAACCCTAATGGTATGGGCTTGTTCACCTCCAGATTCACCTTGAGCCTTATCACCGTTTTCCTCCCTATTAGCTCCTGGGGCCATTCCTTAAACTCTACTAGACCTCTAAAAATGGTGGCTATCCTCTCAATAGTTTCCTTGTTAATTTGGTCAGATTCTAAACCTCGTGCTCGAACCCAAAAATGGAAAAGACTAAAATCATGTTGATGTATGATTTTCTTTATATCCCACGCCACTAGGTTGAGAAGAGCATTATCAACATTCCATGGAACTCCATTCAACACCATAAGCGCATGTCCTCCTCTGTTGGGAATTCAAATATGAAAAACTTACTACCTTCTTCGGAGATTTTGACTTCGCCAGTAATTTTCCATGCCTTCATGATGGGCTCTTTGATTGTGGACAAATTGATGTTCTTTAATCAGTTTTCCAACTAGGACAAAATGTTTCTTTTCCCCCTGGGACTTTGATTCCTATGTAAGCTCCAAAACATCCCCTGTTTGTTGAAATTCCTTGCATGGCCCATTAATGCTTGAGCATCAACTACTATTTCTTTTCCTTTGGACCCAAATTGAGAAGACGGTTGGTTGTTGAGTGAAATAAATGCTAAAGAAAAGGAAGCATGATACGTTAAGGATGCGTGAAAACATATTTCAGTTGAAGATGATGAAAAGGTTCCAAATGTTCATGGTTAAGGTTAGGAAAAAAAAATTGTAAATTGGTAAAATAGATGAAGGTTACTGTTTAAAAAGAGAAAAAGCTCTAGTACATGGAGAGATTTCATTAACAAGATTGTCTTCTTAGCTTCATACAATACTCTTCAATAATTACTAATATAATTTGACTTTTCATTTATAGACCACTAATAATAAAAGTAAAAAAGAAAACTATATATAAAATTAATTTCAATAATTTTATTAAGTATAGTGTTTTTTGATTGATTAGAGAAATAAGAATTAATTTGGGAATGAGAATGAAGACACACAACCTTTGTATTCTTCAAATCGTCATCGAGCTTAGCCTTAAAAAATGTACCGCCATCGGTGATTTCAGAACCTTCGTTCATAGCCCTTTCTGCTCCAAAATTGCAAAATCGTTTACATCAAACCCAAAAATGACAGCAACTCTTCTATTTTTAGACTGATGATTCCCATCTCTGTCGAGCCAAGTTCACCTCCTTCACAACCCATCATTCTAGTCACATTCAAAAACTCAAACAATAGCAGTAACTGTCGTAACAACAAAAACAGAGGCGAAGAATAATAGTTCAGGATTAATGCTCTGTCTTTGGAGCTCGGGGTAGAAGCAGCGACAACTAAACTAAAGGTTCAGTAGAATCTAGGGTATTTGTTTCTAAGGCAAAATTCTCCAAACTTTATTTAAGAGTTACCTTTTCTATTGAAGAGAAATAATTACCCAATGGAAATTGAATAAAAAAGGTGCCGAATAAGATATTGGAAAAAGAAGAGATTGATCGACAAAACTCTTGCAACCCTAGCTGTCGTGCCGTCCAACTCTCTCCGGTAATGGCTGTCAGAACCTCACCGACTCCCTTGGAACCCGATTTAGCAATGTTCCCAGAGGTGTAACCCAGTTATGCAACCATTGTTGCCAAATCTACAGTTGCTAGCATCATCCCTAAACAAAAGTCCTTTACGAAAGCCATGGTTAATGCTTCAGTTGTTCTAGCTCCTTCTATTATGCTAGAAAATAAGGGTGGATTCATATCCATCAAGATCAATAAATCATGTTATGAGGAGAGGATTAAGGAATGTGATCATGCAGTTATTGGCCGAATTATTTTGTTAAAAGGAGAGACTCCTTGGAAGCCTGTAGATTTAAAGAAAAAGTTAACAACAATGTGGAACATTGAGAAACAATGGCAACTCATCTCTTTGGGGAAAGGGTTTTATCTTATCAGGCTCAATTCCGAAGAAGAAAAGAGTAGAGTATGGGGAAGAGGCTTTAAAAACTTGAGAAAAAGGTGTGTTGAGGCTTCAGCATTGATCGAAGGATTTTGATCTGGAAGCACATAAATCTACCAATGCTCATATTTGGGTTAGATTATATAAACTACCTTAGGAGTATTGGCATCAGTGAATTCTGATGGACATATCCCATGGCATAGGTGTTCCATTGAAAATTGATAATGCTACGCTGGATGGAGAGTATAGACAGTAAGCCAGAATTCTTGTGGATATGGATTTATCTAAGGATTATCTGGACTCTTTGATGATTGAACGGGTAGGAAAAAGTTTTTTCATAGTAGTGGGATACAAGAACCTTCCACCATTTTGTAATTTTTCTTCCAATATTAGCCATTTCGCTTCAACTTGCCGTCTGAACAAGAAAAAAGATTCAGATAAGCAAGAAAAGCACAAGGAGGTGAAGAAGGATACGGTAAAACATTGGGTTCCCAAGGAGCAAGCAAAAGTTCCAGTTTAGAATGCTTTTGGGTGTCTTTTTTATGATCTTGGTTTGGAACCAAATGAACAACTTAAAGATAAGACTAACACTATGCTTGAAGCACAACCAGCAGAGTTGGAAGCTATTATATCTACTTCTGATGGAGACAACATTATGCGGATAAACAGGTTACGAAAGTAGCTACAAAAGAGCTTGTAAATCCTAAAGAAAAAGTGGCTGCATAAGCTAATACTACTACCCACTGTACTATTCATGAAATTCCTTTGCACGAAATAGTCATGGACACTAATTTAGATCCAGATTCTTCTGGTGCTGATGAGGCAAATGCAGGTGGTGATGAGGAAATCCAGGTTGACACCAGCAAAAATTCATCTTAGGCTAATAGATGTGAGGAGACAAATGAGCATAATGATGGTGAATGGACTACTGTCAGGCCTCGAAAAGCAAGTATCAAGAGGGAGCAAAAAAATAGAGTTTCTCTAACTAGACGATTAGCCAAAAATGTTGGCCCTTCGGAAAGACTTAATTTATGAAGATAGTTGTTTTGAATTATCGAGGTATCAGTAATTCGGATACATGTAATTATTTGCATACTTTGTGCATTCATAATAAGCCTTTATTGCTTTGTATTTCAAAGCCCATGGTTGCTTTTAATTCAACTCTTATCAATTTTTAGAACTCGCTAAATTTTCAGTTGGTGGCTGTAAATAATAAAGACCCTATTTTGATGAGGGTTTTTGTTCATACTTCTTTGGATACTCCTTTGGTTATTAGTGTCAGTGACTAACATGTCACTATGGATTGTTTGTTCAATAATGTTCCTTTGAGAGTTTCCTTTGTTTATGCTAATAATTGGAGGAATAGAATACTTGCTTTATGGAACAAATTTTCAATCTTGAATCCTTCCATTATTTTGGGAGATTTTAATGTTGTGATTAGTGCTTAAGAGAAAATGGGTCAATCTCCACCTGTTCTTCCTTTAAGATAATTTATTGATTTTATAGATAACAAAAATTTGATGCACATTCCTCATAAAGGGGCCATTTATAGTTGGTGCAACATGAGAGGAGGACATGCTAGAGTTGAAAGTGTTCTAGATAGGGTGCTTGTATCTCAAGATATCTTTAAATCCTGGGATTCTATTTCTAGTCTGGCTCTTCCAAGATACCATTCTGATCACTCTCCTTTACTTTTCAGTGATCAATCTAATTCTACTACTATTTACTCTCATTTCAAATTTCAGGAAATGTGGCTCACCCATCCTCAATGTAGAGACTTTATCAAGCAACAATGGGATAGCTATGATGTTCATCTTCCTCCTATTCAGGCGCTCATAGAAAAGCTAAAGCGTCTTCATTTTGCTTTTAAGAAATGGAATAAGGAGGTTTTTGGTCTTTTAGATCATAATTTGGTGCAAGCTGAATCAAAATTAGCTAATGTTCAAAATGATATTACAAGAAATGGTCTATCATATATTCACCATGCGAAAATTGAGGCCCATACCTAGGTTGATATTTGTCTTCGACGAAAAGAAATTTATTTCAAAGAGAAGAGTAGGGTGAAGTGGCTTAAAGTCAGAGATATGAACATGGTCTTCTTTCATAGAATGCATGCTGTAAAAAAGCCTATTTCTTTGTTATCTTTACTTCAAATTGATGATGAATTGATTGATGATCCCATAGTAATTTTGAATCACATTACTGATTCTTATAAGCAACTTTTTACATCTCTTTTTACTGCTCCAATAGATCTTTCTATTATTAGATATGTAATCCAGCTTTGCTCAGTATTGATGAGGAGAACATATTATGTAAGAGACCTTCGAATGATGATATTAGAGCTGTAGTGTTTGCCTATCCTCAAAGTGCTCCAGGACCTGATGGATTTTCAGGTAACTTTTTCCATGCATTCTGGGATATCGTAGGAGTTGATGTTTGTAAGGCAATATCTTTCTTTTTTGCTAATGGGAAATTGACTCCTAGTTTGAATTCTAATTTTATGGTTTTGATTCCTAAGCTGAAAGAGGTGATCTCTATTGATCAATATAGGCTGATTATTTTAAATAATTTTTGTGCTAAGGTAATTTTTAAAATTCTATCGGATTGGCTTGTTCCTATTGCAATGAGAATTATGTCCAAGAATCAATTTGGATTTTTGAAGGGAAGGTTAATCACAGACTGTATTACTTTAGCTTCAGAAGGGTATAATTTGCTTGATAAGAAATGTTTCAATAGTAACACGGCTCTTAAGATTGACATTCGAAAAGCTTTTAATACTCTAGTTGGAATTTCATGTTGGAAGTTATTGAAACTTTCAATTTTCCTCTTCAGTTTAAAGATTGGTTCTTGAAATTTTTAGTTCACCTAGGCTCTCCATTCTGATTAATGGTAAGCCTCATGGCTATTTCTCTTGTTCAAGAGGTGTTCGACAAGGAGATCCTTTATTTCCCATTTTGTTTGTGCTGGTAGAAGATTTCTTAAGCAGTTATCTTCTTAAGCTTTCAAAGGAGGGGCAGTTGAAGTTGATGGGGTATTCTAGAGACACATCTTTTATTTCCCATCTATTTTAAGGGGATGAAGTTCTCCTCTTTAGAAAGGCTTCTAAAAAAAATATTAATGTTCTTTTTGAAGCATTCTCTTTATATGGTTCTCTTTCCGGTCAAAAGGTAAATTAAAGTAAATCTTCTATTTATTTTGGCAAGTCGATCTCCTCTTCGAGAGTAAATTTTCTCATCGACCACCTTGATATAGAGCGTAGAATTTTCCCTTTCACA
>CAOJBK010280442.1:0-10294 GCA_948294925.1 Codiaeum variegatum | reverse complement strand
TCAAATTGTGGATGTTCTTCTCTCCTTTCTTGTTCCTCTTTCACCTATTGTTATATCAAGTTTTCTCTAGTTATTGAGATTTTTTTAGTGTACTCATTTCATTAAATTTAGTGCTTATTTGATAATTTCTGTGTAAAATGGAAATGGTAAGGCTACTTTTTTTTTTCTTTTATAGAAATGGTAAGGGTACCTTGATGTATAAAAAGACTTCTTTTTCCATGTTATGTAATTAACATGCAGTGAGAGATGAGGAATTTTTTTATATATTTCTTTTTTAGTTTTTGGTGTAATTATACCACAATAATTGTTTTTCGAAAAAAAGAGGACTCAAGCTTTATAAAGGAGCTGCATTGTGTTTTAGGGGTTTTTTTTTTTTTTCTCATTTTACCTTGCCCATTTTTGTATGAATGAGTTTCTTATTGGATATACACTTGTTAAAAAGGATTCCATTCTCATATTTGGGATAGTAGTCATAAAATTCATATTCTTATGAAGCCAAACATGATATTACAAGTTTGAAAATCACTTTAATAAAATTGATGAAGACATAGGACAAGGCAACACACGACCTGTGTTTTATAACATGTCGGATAAGATTAACTTATTAGTCACAGAAAATAGGAAAATAATAATCAATACGTTGACAAAAATTATTCATGAAAATATAACATAAATATATTAAAGAAAAAAATTTATTCTTTTATGTTTACAAGAGTTAATTAATTTTTATAGTTAATATCTGAGGGGGAAAATTGAATAGTTGATTATTTCATTTTCAAATTTCATTTTCAAATAATCATTTATATCCAAATTATCTTGTATTTTCATATAGTCTGTCAACGTGTTCACAGAGACCAATGGTCCACTATCCACTGTAATGTATATGTAACAAGGGAATATGATCAGTAGAGCAGTAAACATGCAGGTGCAGCCCGGTTTCGGTTTGCCTCTCCCTGAACCTTAAATTTGCGGCTTGGTGGACTCCTAGCCCAAATGAGTGTTGATGGCAAAGGAGTGCTGGTTAAGAATGCCTGAAGATGCAAGCTTTATCAATCAGGGGAAACGTTATTAAATGTAATTTTGATGGCAGTGGTGTTCAGAGACAATAGAGGTCCAGCTATCAAGCAAGAAGAGCAGATGTCCTCTCGTGGCAGAAGCTGAATCCTTAGTAACAGAGGTTTTCTAAGCAGTGGCTTCGAAGCAATTCGTTCCTACTGAAACTTCATGCTGGGATATTACACCTCCAACGCAACTTGGTAGACAACTGAACGCTGTTGCTGGTTGGATCTCCCGTGTTTGGACAATTGTTCCCCCTACTGGAACATTTACTATTATATGACGCTCATTCTATTGATATGTTTACTTCTGGCGAAAAAATGTACTTCCAGAAATGAATTCTATATTGACCCATCCTTTTTACTAAACCATACCACATGGACTATATTAGCTCTATAAAATAAAATACTAAATTACAATTTTGTTTTTTTTTTTTTTTCCTTTTGAAAGGTAGGACTCAATTACCAACTACGCTTCTACATATTATCACTTGTTTTTATGGATCAACTTCCAGTATAACATGATGTTCGCTAATTCTCAAGAATTCTCACCTTCCAAGGGTCAAAACATTTATAATAGACTCCCTTGCATTCTTTCCCTACAACTCTGACTGGTGATATGACAACATCAACTTTACCATCGTGCAAAGAAGGCTGGGAAGCCTCATTTGGAGAATACAAATTCAAAATTACATTGCAGAGCCATATATTTCTAACCACAAAATAAACCATAAGAAAAATCAGATATTGAGAAGAGAAGCATTACGAAAACAATTCCAGTTAAGGAATGTTAATGCATTAGTCTACCCCTGGTTACTACACTTTGATGTGAAATCTTATACACAATTGTCGACAGAAGGAAGAAGAATCGCAGACCCCCCAAATTCATTTCCCGCATATATATATACACACAAGGTCATAACTAATCACCATTAACAAAAGACAACTTTTTTTATATACTCATTGCAATTCATTTGTAATTTATTAAGTTGCAAGAACTAGTACTTTAATTGTACCCTGGCTATTTGCAGTTAGCATAGTAGGACTGTCGCTCTTCCAGCAGACAGTGCTGATGAAATAAGACCCTGCATCCTCATCGGCATCATCCATTTCAGGCGAACCAAATCTATGCCATGTAACAGGCTTGGAGATTTCCTGCGAGTAAATTCACAACTTTAATTGATTGAACTCAGAGAAGAGAGAACACTCAGTGTGATGTTTTATGTGCAGCTAACCTTATGATAGACAAAAACTTCATTTGTTTCGCTGCCACATGCAATGTATTCACGGTTTACTGAAAGACCCACAAAATTTTTCTCATTTGTGTGCCCTCTGAAGGTACGTACCTGTCAGTATCAGACAAAAAGGAGTCCACATGGTTATTAACTTCTCCCAGATACATTATTCAAAGTAGACCTAGAGTGATTGCAGGCGTTTTGGCAAGGTGGTAATTCAATACCAAACCCATAAAATCTAACTTGAATGAAAAATAAGGGAAAAAGCTTACCCGCACTAGAACATTTTGGGGGTTGAACCAGAATATCTAAAATAATTTATTTTTAAATTAAAATAAAATGAAAATTGTATAAAAGAAATGAGAAACAAAAAAAGGATAAAATTCCAAAATTACTACGTCAATAACATAGAAAACATTCAATCTAGGCCGAGCTTGACATTACATCCTGAAAAAGTTGATTTCAACCAAAAATAAGAAAAGGGATCTCATGAATCAATGGACCAAGTATACCTGTCCTTCGATTTTTATGGCTTTAAAATTAATTTGGATAAAGTTTCTAAAATTGAGCTTTGTTCAGAATCAACTTTAAGGATATGGCCATAAAAACTAAAAAACAAGTAGCCATTGTCCATTGACTTAGATTTTTCCCAGGGTCCAAAATCAGTTTGCTCTTAAGTGAAGCCAAATCGAGCTCTATTGGATAAGCAATAAGTTGAACCCCCAAGTGACTCAAACCTAAAGCAGCACTGGAAACAATCTGATCCAATAGAAGTTGTAGCAACTTCACAAATTTTTCAAGAGGACAGTCAACTATCATTCACTGCATACTTAGTTTCTTTTCCAGAATTTGGCACACTCACCATCATAATTCCAAAAATAAAGTTCTGCTTCCATATTATTCAGTTATAGACACCCAAAGAATGCCCAGTGCGAGTCTTTTGGGACAAAAGCATAGCAGTTTCCACTAAAGAATTCATTACATAATAAAAGTGCCCATCAATTTTTCTTCAGGAAACATATTACTTACTGGTACATTCTCCTTCACGTCCCATAATCGTAATGTGCTGTCAGTAGATGCTGAAGCAAGCTCATTGTTAGACAAGAATTTCACATATGAAACAGCTTTGCGATGCCCGCTGAACACATGGAGAGGATGACTGATGTTTCTTAAGTCATAGTAGTGAATGTGGTGGTCTGCTGAACCAACCTGCAGAAAGGTAACAGGTTTCCACTTCAACACTACACATCCTACATCAAAAGCTTGTCCACGCTATTGGGTGAGGCCAGTAACTTAATCTGATTTAAAATGACAACAGATAAGCTACCCTAATGACAGTTTGCATTATTTATAGCTAGCTGATCAGACCAACCTTATGACATCGAGCATACTGTTTGCATACACTTCTTTGCTGCTCATACTAAGGTCCAGGGAGTATCCAACATATGAATTCCCAAACACCAAACAAAGCTATAAATGCATGCCAAAGTGCAGAATGTTTACTGCTAAGATGATGCCAAAATTTAGAATTCTTAGGCACAGTAGATCATGCAATATTTATGTCAGCGATACCAGCTAAAGGATTAAAGTGGCTCTGGATAAACCAGAGGAAAAGCTAGTGGCATACATTGCCTCTGCATATAAAACTAAGAGGTGCATACCGCAATGTAATGGCTAGAACCAGGATTATACTTGACACAACAAATATTTGCTTTCATGTCGATGTTGAGAACACTAGCTTCCTGATTTGTGCACCAAACCTTGACCTGATTATTTCATAAACCAGAGATGCAAATACAGTTAGTTGAAAATGGATCGCTCAACATGCTGAAAAAGAAATATGTACCATCAAAAAATTCAATTATGCTATGTTTGGATGACAAGGATTTGATCTATGGATTTAGATTTGATCCAGTTTCTTTGTTTGGGTCTCTAAAATTTGATGGATTTGGATTTCATCCAAATCCTTAGTAAAATTTATTAGCTTTTTTTCAGAATAGTAAAACTATTAGCTTAACTTGACATTTTAAAATCTTTGTTTTGTTATTTCAAACATAATGTCTTACTCAATATATAATTTCCATCATTCCATCATTTTTTTTAAAATAAAATTTTGATTTTGAAACAAGAAGTTAACGTAATTCTGTTAGTTTCAAATCATAAATTTGAAATCTAAAATCCAAATCCAAACACAAAATTAAGGTTTTGTTTATGCCCCCACTACATGCCTCACAAGATGAATGCTTCTCCCTCCTTAAACATTATTGCAAATTATTGACTTTGAATTTATATAACAGCTTTGCTTATTTATCTTGAAAATATGCAGAAACATAATTAGTCACTTCCTGCATTCAGAAACTCCCAAAAACAATTCAATAAATGCAAATATATTTTGATACAGAACCATACATGTTTAACAGTGATGATGATACCAGAGTTACAAAATTGCTTCTGGATTTTCCAGTATAACTCGCATCACCCACAAAAGCTTTAAAAAAGAAATCACTTCCTATAGAAACAAAAAAAAAAAAAACCTTTGAATTGTCACATGGAAGAAGCTGGATCAGGACTAATCAGTTATGCAAGCAAGCTAGGGGGGTGTTTTTGGATCCATGATAAGGTTGCCTAGGTGAGCACATGACAATAATCGAGATTTGCATACCATTTGCAAATTAAAAGCATTTTGTAATAACTACAGGAGATAATGCAACTATCCCAACCTTAAGCCAAAATTACAAGAGAATTCCAGCATTACAGAATACAGAATAGTGTGCATAAGTAACAAGGCCTGGTTGAGGATGCATTTTGCTTTGTCCTTCTGAAATGCAGTCAAATTATAAACATTATGCATTCCTGAATGAACAACAAGACTTGTTGGAGGATTCCAGAGAGTATAATACCTTACAATCATCACTACCAGATACCAGCATTGACGGCTCAGTACGGGAAAAATCAACACTCCATGCACGTTTTTCATGCTCCTCATATTCCATCACACTCTGCAGGGTGTTTTATGCAGAATTGTAACATGGAATAACAATCTTGATTGAGATGTGAATTTGACATGATAATACATTAGATCAAAAGTAAATATATTCTTTATAGTAAAAAATGAAACTTAATAAACTTAAATGAACCACAATACTTCAACTATACCTGCCTAGTTGTCACATCCCATACAGTTACTATTCCCTCATAATCACTACTGGCTATCTGATTTTTAGAATACTTGTTCCAACTCAAGCAGCTAAGTTTAGAACGTGTTGACATCTCCACAACAGGGCAATGCACATCTGCTGGGTCATTCAGAACCTGGCAACAAATGGAATATCCAAGGAAAAGAAATGAGTAAAAGAATAGAACAAAAACAGTTTTCAACAAATTTTAAATATGTTTCAACAGCAAAAAAATTCAATAGACAGGATGTGTTTTATATTCTCATTTCACTACATGATCCATGAAGATACCAAATATGCTTACAGTAAAGAGAATTGGCATTCAATAAGTAGTGAAAATTTTGCTTAATAGATACGTAGAATCATGGTTTTCACAGAAAATATGATAGAGGTCCAAAATGAAATGTACGAACTCAAAGATGTCAGACAGAGTGACAAGAAAGAGCCTATTTCCTGTTTGACAACACATCTACCTTTTTCTAACGAAGGGGAGACAATTCATACTGTGACAGAAACTGGGGGAAAAAAATACCCAACTGTAGGCCATGAATTGTAACTTCAATGTAAATTCTGCTTCATATATCAACAATTATAAGCACAATGGAAAGAGAAAGTAAGAGGAATCTAAACCAAGATCTAACCGTGGAGAAGTCAAAAACTTTAATCCGCCTTGAAACTCCAGCTGTAGCAAATAATTCATCATCACGGTCAAATTCGATGCTGCATCCAACATTCTCAGTCAACAAGTTAATCAGATTCAACTGCATAATCAATCAACTCCACAGGGCCACTTTACAAAAAAAATGCAGATGAAACTTTATAATTTTCATTCTTTCATTCATCTAGGAATGAGTGAAAAATACTTATCCTATCTATGCAACACACCGTCAAGGAGACGGGTTTGCAAACTATTCAACCAACAAATAACCAGATGAAATTAACAAAAGCCATGTTCAGATAGAGATTTCAGATTTTCTAACCTGAAACGTTCATTTAGCAATGTCCCCCAATCTATGATTATAAATATGACCAAACCCCACATGGATATAAAATTATTAAAAAGGGCAAAGACTAATTTAATTTGACAAAAGAAAATGAAGTTTCATCAATTTTAGCATATTTAGCATGTTAACCCACTTGCCAATATTTTAGATGAAATCAACAGTGAGGAAAGCTGCTACTTTTATTTCTTTACGATTTATTTACAATCAAATGACACTGGCCTCTGCACAGTTTTAGTATTTGAAACAATGTATTTTACAGTCATAGCAAAATAAAGACAAAGTCAAATTTACCAAAAAAGAATAATTTTCGAAAGAAACAGTCAAAATACCTTGACACAATATTGGCTGAGTGAAATATATCACCATGCCTGAGTTCAGCAATGACCCTTAGGCGACTGTTTCAGAAGCAGGGAAAGAAAATTCACATAAATCACAATTAAATGAAAATCAAAACCTGATAATGTGCCAACTCATAAAATGTTTCAGAGGGAGCAAGCACTGATATTCATACCTGTACTGAGTGAAAGAATTCAGCACAGATTGAAAATCTGCAAGCCCTGCAGAATAGCCCTCTCTATGAATGACATTTTTATCCCTTTCTTGTTGGTTATGTGGTTGGTTTGCCAGCTGGCGACGTGTTTGCAGGTAACAGTCCTGTAGGTCATTGAACTGCAGACAGAGAGAATAAGAATGAATCTAGCATGCCGAGAATGCTTCCTCAACATAAAACCTGAAACTTGCTTTGCCAAAATGAGAACACATAGGAGAATCCTAATGTAGGAAGGATTAAATCAACTTGATCAAGAATACAGTTGGTAGTTGGTACCCTCCCCCCAACCCCCATTGAAAATTTGAATTTCTCAAACTGAAACTCATGAACCTCACTCTATAAATGAAAATCTGTAGGATTACTAACCTGTGCATGGACCCGCTTTTTCCTTACTACAGATAGCCCTGACTGATTATATTGTGAATCAGACCCACTCAAAGTATCCTTCCTCAGAAGGCCGAGCGAACTTACTTGAGCCTTACCATCCATTTTTTTCATTGGAAGATTCCCTGTAGTAATACCTCTCGCATTAAGAGAGCTACTAATTACACCACCGTTGTTTTTATCTACTATCGATGACCATGGTTTTCTCACATTGGGATCATCTCCAAGCATCCTCAATTTCATTGAATACCTGTCCCTAGCACGATATAACTCAATTCTGTGTCTCTCTACAGCATCTATGTCCTCCTTAATATACTGGAGATCTGTCCGTACCTATAAAATGAAAAAGATAGCCATTAGTTTATCAAATAATGAAGCTTTAAAATGAATATTGCAATTAACAAGAATCCAGGTGGAGTCAAGAAAATAGATTCTTATAGCCAAATCCAACTAGCCAGTATTAAGACTTTGCTGAAATGATCAGAATAGCACAGAAACGGAGACACAAGACCCAGCAGCTATTATTCCAATGAAACTAACCAGGAGATTTGATGGACAGGAACTGATTGTTTTCTTGAGCAAGAGTAAGATAAAATAGATCCAAACACAGAGAAAAGTACCTCATTCAGTTCATCAATTTTTTGCTTTCGTAAGTGCTGCAAGAAGTCCAACAATATTTGCATATTTCTCTCAGCTTCTTCTTGTTCCATTTTTCTTTTCTTCTCTGAAAGCAGAGACATGAGGGTGTCCAGCTCCTTGATTGAAATTTCAAAACCCTGAGTAGTGATCACAAGATTGTGTCACAAAAAGCATCATCAGATATCACACGGGTGCGCTGTCACACACAGAAGTAGATATGTTTCTCGCATAATTTGAAATTCAAAAATCCATTAAAAATTATATCAAATTAAAGACAGCAAGACAAATCTGATGTTGAATTCATCATGGTTATTCTGAATTTATAATGGATTCTTCCCAAATTTGAAGATCACAAGGTTCACTCTAGTTATGCTTTGTTGGAGTAACCCATCAAAGCATCATAGAAAAGCATTCAAACTGCAGAACTACAATAACAAACTCTTCAAGGAGGGGGAACATTTGCACAATACTCTACAGCGCAAGAGTCAGTAATCAAACAAATTTATAAAAACTACTTCATCAACAAAACGATATATATTATAATTTATTTGTGTGAATGTGTGTGTGTGTGTGTGTAAAATTCGCAGTGCATAATGAAGCCAATATAGGACCGCCTCCGATCAAAATAAATAAATAAATAGAACAGGTAATAGATGCATGTATGAGACTAACCTGTTGCATTGCTTGGCGAAAACGATCAATCGGAGAGGCATTTTTTGATGTTTGATTAGCAGAAGTCTTCTTCAATAGCTACAAATGTGGTACAGACAAACCGTATAACAATGAGCAGCTGCATTTTGCAAGTAGATTATTTCAAAAAAACAAATTGTCTCAATTTCTACTTTCAATGATAGCAATTTTAATCACTATTCAATTTCTAAGGTTGAAAACCACTACAAGTAGAGAAAATAAAAAAATCTAACAAACCTTCTGGAGCAAGAAATTAGGGAAAAGCTGATTGATAGTAAGGTAATGGCCGCAGCAAGGGCAATCACTCTTGTTTCGAAGATGAGTAATGATACACATATAGCAAAAACTGTGGCCACAAGCTGTGAGAAATGCGTCTTTAATAATCTGCATACAAATCGGGCAAAGAAAATCCTTGTCGATCTCCGATAATCCCGCTCCCTTCTCGGCCGGTTGAGAGGAAGGCTCGGCTGAAGTTTCGGCACTGGCTACGGTAACAGCAACAGCGGCGGAGGAAGAAGATGGCCTTGGCTCTAGCTTTACCGCCGGAACTATGGCCCCCGTCGAGACCTCTTCCATATTTGAAAATTGTGTGGTTTAATTTCAGTGCTGCTGGGTCCGGTGGTTTTGTGGTGGTTCTGCAATTGCGCATTTGGTATCGTGGAAACCATTGAAGACGGAAGCGAACAGAAAAAGATAAAGAGCTGAAGTGGGGTCCAGTTTCATATGCTGTGAGGACGAGAATAGTCCACGTGATTTTTTGCTCGCTTGCCCACTGCAGAATAATAATATTTTGCCAAGTGGGTCCCTTAAGTTTATTTCTATTAAAAAAACCAAATTACTATTTAATTAGGTCAAATTCACTGTTTAATTTTCAGATTATATAAAACGACATAAAAAATATTTAAAATTTGATTAAATTAATTATTTAGTCCATTATCTCTTATTTTTAAAATTTTTTGTAAGTTTATCACTTTTATAATAACGTACAAGAAGATATTAGCACAATCATATAATAACCGTTGAAAACGGAGTTTAGTAAGATGTCGAATACATGCCCGACAAATTTTGTTTCACATTTGTTTGACACCTAATGAACTCCATTTATAATAATTATTATACGGTTTGATTTCTCTCTTCTTATAAGTTATTGTAAAAGTTGTCAACTTTAAAAAAAACCTTAAAAATAAGGAATTTATGAATTAAATAGTTAATTTAACTAAAACTTAGAGATCTCTCATGTTATTTTCCATAATTGAGAGATTAATTAGTGAATTTGATCATAACTTAAGGACTAAATAATAATTTGCCCTTTAAAAAAGGTAAATGATCTTATTAACCCTCCAACTTTAGAAAAAAGTTCTGATATGTTCTTTTGATCTTTTCGATATCTAAAAAGCCCATAAACTTTTAATTTAACATTTAAAAATTCATGTTAATAAATCACTAACGAAACCGTTTACTCTTGAAAATTTCAGATTTTTTCTCATTTGTTGCACTTTCTCATACTTTCCCTTACTTTCTTCGAAACCAAACACTCAAATTAACCTAAAAATTCAAATTT
>CAOJBK010280364.1:0-13316 GCA_948294925.1 Codiaeum variegatum | reverse complement strand
ATCACCATTTGGTATGTGACTTACTAGGTTCATGTTCTAATTGGCAATGGGATAAAGAAAACTCTTTTCTTCCCACCAAGTGTGTTAACCTAATTCCACACTTAGTCCCATATGTCGTGAGTGATGTCTAGCATAACATATAATGACTATCCAATTAGAAATGAATGTCAGTGATCATATATTTGACATAAGCATGAACCTCTCGACCATGATTACCATACACTCGAATCCCTTCATTACAGATTCCCGATCTCAGCTAGGGTCATGGAATAAGTCAAACCCTTTGTGCTAGACCTTATGACCTATATCCGGTATGAGTTCTCGATAAATCGGTTCCTACTAGAAACTCTTTCTAGTGAACCTTTCCACTATGGCCAAAGATTTGCATATCAAGAACAACCAAAAGTCATTGGAGTCCTTCCTTGGTTATCCAAGTTAATGAAGCCTTTATTGGTTAAACACTTATCCTAACATACCATAGATTATGGCAACCACATTCCATATACCAATACGTGACTAGCATCGATATTTAAGCAGTAATAAACCATAGCCTCCAACATGCCAGATAACATATCACCTCAAGTCTAAGGATTATATGCACAATCATAATCGAGATGATACGATATTAACTGGTAGGTAATGACCCATGTATCCATCATCTAACGTCACTGTTTAGCTTACTCATATCATGAGTGCTCACGTGTTGTCACGACATCACATGTCTGTAACGTGAGACTCACCATCTCCATACCAATAAGTATCTCATACTTATCATGGATGACAACAAAGGTGATGATCTTTCGGATTAATGGTGTCCCTACTAATAAGCCTATGACTATGAACAACCTTTAAAGCATCTGTTAAAAGGGCAATCTGTCATTCATATTCTCAAACTTTTTGAGAATAGATTCCCTACATAATAATTAAGGGACATATATACATTCGACACTAGGAATGTACCCTTTTAAAGAACATATAAACTAAAGTCAGTAAGGTTTTCATTTACATTCACATGTTGAGTGTAAGGTCTAGGGCATACATTGCTAACAAAGGCCATGAAACAACTTGTCAGCGTATCCCTTGGAATGGGAATAAAATGCCACGTCATTCTCCCTTCTCATGAAGAGTGGGGTTGTTTTGATAACAATTGGGTGGTTTGAATAGCTAACCAATTTTATTTTATAAAATTGTAAACCGGTAGGCTATTAAACATTTCAGTTTGATTAAAAAAAATGTGATTTTTTATTGTGAAGTGTTCGCCTAAGTACATTTTAAGGCTTAGTTAGATTCATTTTTATGAAAAATAAGTTCCATCTACTGGTGGGGGAGATGACTATGACCCCCTTTAAGTGGTCATGTCTGACTGGAATGTGCTTCAGGTGCCAGACCGTCACCTTTGACGTGTTACTGCGATAATGCCATGAGTTCACTAATATGCTAGGGGAGTAACTGAAGTTCAAATCCTCTAGATTGATTTTCAAGACTAACCTTTTTGAGTTGTTGTCCCATATGGACCTAGTATTCTATACTATTGATCAGTGTACTAGAATATTCTTGTTGCTTATCATGTCGATGATATTTTGTATAATGAGGCTGGCTGGCTCGACCTGAGGATTATGGCCTTGCTAGAGGATCTAAATGAGCTAAGGGAATATGATTGAGGTGGAGTCGCACTGGCTACAACGTACAGAGGCATGGGTATTCTATTCAAGGTTGTCAAATTAGCTATCCTAGCGACTACGAATGTATGGAAGGTTAGTATTACCCTTTCATCTTTTCTATTTATTTTGATTTTTCATCAATTTGCAAAACTGTTTACTTTTTTTATAGCTTTGGGCCTTTTCCCACATTGGTTCGCTTGCCCCCTAGTATCATGCTTCTGAACCAGCTTCCTTTTTTCTCTGGGGAGGATGTGGTGCAGGGAGTCTTGGCTTCCCCATCAGGCCAGCTACACATTTTTCTGATTACAGGTGTATTTTAGCCACTTTGACCCAAGTATGTTCTTATAACTTCTACCTATTTTTCCTTGTGATTTGACATTTATGCTTGCTATTTTGGAAATTACAAGTTGTCTGTAGACCCTTCCACATGATTGAGCTTGGAGATGTGGACCTTCACTCCATTGAGGTTACTTACACTTAGAGAGCCCTGATCAGCTTGGCCTTTCTAATGGAGTTTTTTCTTAGAGAGCATGTCATGGCCCAGTCTACTGAGGAGAGGGTTGTGTTCACTGATCCTCCTTTGCATAGGAGGGAGAGGATGTATGGTACCTTACAAGCTAACTGGTGAGTTAGGAAAGCTTAAAAGGACTACCTTCTTGTGGATGCCTCATACCCATATTTTATGGCATCTCATTTGATGGTTGGGATGCCCCCATTTTTTACTAATGACGTTCAGGTTTAGAGAGCAAGTATCGCTGCTGCGAGACAGAGGCCTAATGGTGGGAGTACTCGTCAGGTGGCACCCCACTATAGTTCAGCTTTATCAGGCATTGGTGCCTCTTCATCCCACATGCCAAGTAGTACTAGTCAGTCTTGGCATGGGCTTCCTCAAATTATCGACCAGGTCTTCTATACTGATGCATCGATTGCTAGCCAAGTTCATTACGTGGGCTATAACTATTTGCTTGGGGAGCCTATAGCAGATTATTCTCATCTTCCAAAGATGTTAGGTTCTTTAACCCTTATGCTGGTTGTAGCCGTTATTTGATAGCTTCTTATCTATGTTTGTTCTTTGTAGGTTCCTGGTCTATTTTATGGTCAGGGCATGGATAATCATTAGAGGACTATGTTCAGCTTAAGTACCACTCTTGCTGACTTGAGCGTCGCGAGAAGCCATTTGGAGCAGAGGGTTGTCAAACGATGCGATGCACAAGCTGATTCTGAGTAAGAGGATGCTGCGGAGGAGGTTGAACTTAAGAATGATGCATGATTATTTTATGTTATTAGCTGTATTTGGGTCCCAATTATGGGCATTTTTGTAAAAAAAAAATTCAGATTTTGTTATGTACTTTGAATTTTAGTTTTAATTTTTATGAAAATTCAGTAAATTTTCATGAAATTCAATTTGAAAAAATATTTGGGTTGAAAATCGAGTGAAAACGAATCAGACCGAGTAGGGAAGAATCGTTTCGAAGGGCAAGGTTGGCGCGCGAAATGTGGCAGCGTATCCCTTCGAACGATAATCAAACCCCACATCATTCTCCCTTCTCACAAAAGGTAGGGGTTGTTCTGATAACAATTGGGTGATTTGAATTTTCAATAGCTAACCAATTTTATTTTATAAAATTATTAATCGATAGGCTATTAACCAATTCAATTTGATTAATAAAAACAGATTTTTGATTGTGAAGTATTCGCCTAAGTTCATTTTAGGGCTTAGTTGGATTCGTTTTTATGAAAAACAAGTATTTCAATAAAACATGCCTTATTTTATATTAAAAAGCTTAAAAAGGATTCATTTTTATGAAAAATGAAATTTTGATACAGATGCCTTAATTCATATTAAAAGGGCTTAATTGATGCATAAATTAAAGAAAATGAAGTATATTGTACCGATTTTACCTTTTGTTTGCGAGGCTTTGGAATCGAAGGGTCAGAGGGCTTAACGAAACCGGAACGAGTCTCCATTGTGTTCGGAGAGCACTGGTGTCTATCTGAACTGGAACTCAAAAATTGAACCGCTGAATTGATGCGAACTTGAGTACTTATAGTGAGTTTCTAAAGATTTGTATCTATTGAAGAGGAATCGTAGTGGTTAAGGAGTGTTTAGCGGTGTTTGGAGGCTAGGAAACAAGTTTGAGTGAGTTTGAAAATCGAAAAAACTGGAACCTTGAAATGTTTTGAAAAGTCTAAATTTATAGAAGTTCGTGCCAAAAACGCTTTAAGACAAAACGCGTGCGTTTTGGGAAAACGCATGTGTTTGCTCAAAACGCATGCTTGACTGGGTCTGGGTCACAAGCCAAGATTTCTAATTTCGGTTTGGTTCAATTCGATTCAATTTTTTTATTTTTCTGAGTTCGTTTGAAGTCCGATTGTACCCGGTTTGAATCATTAAGCTAGTATTAACGGGCTCAATTTAATGATGTAAAAATTAGGATTCACATATGTATAAATTTTTTATAGAAAAATTATTTTTTATTTATTATTTGGCTTAGAGTGTTTTCATTATAGCCTAGATTTTAAAAATATTTTATGGGAATTCTTTTTTTTTTTTACTATTTTTATAAATATAAATAGAAGGAAAAGCTTTTTTTTTTTTTTTTAGAACAGAAAGGTTAATATGCAAAAATGATTGAACAATTTATTAGACAGTTTTTTTTGAAGATGCCTTTATAGATATACTTTTATAAGAGTGAAATAAAGTGAGTATGCAAAGTGATTGATTAATTTTAAATTTTAATTAAGCCCAAAGAGTTTTAATTCAAATTACCATTTGATTAATTATCAAAATTGATTCAACAATTATTAGATTAATTAATTATTCATTTAAAAAAAATAGATTACTATTCTAACTCATGGTAACACATTGAGAAAAGAGAGTCTTATTCCGTAACAAAAATCCCTCGAAATAAGCTTAGTACCCCGTCGCATTATTCGAATGTTGAGGTTATATCAAAAAAAATAAGTGCCTTAATTATAATTTAAAAAACCAAGTTTAATAATGTACATTCACTTTCAAAATAATGAACATATATACTGGAATACCAATGAATGCACACCGAAAATAAAATTTAATTAATCAAATTTAGCCTAAGCATAAAATAAAACATTTTATTTTTGACCCAACATATTCAAAACCACCCTCCATATTCAAAACCAGAATGAGCAAAAGGGCAAATCAAATATCAAAATTTACTAACTCAAAATTCAAAAGCAATCGATTTCCACTCACTCCAAGCTCAAGAACATGCCCATTAATATTTAAATGAAAGGGCACAAAATGAAAGCTCATCACTTCATATCAAAGTCTTATAAAAAAAAACAGAGGGTACAATTAAGCCTCCAGCTCAATTCATTTCCCTATAGACTCAAAAATAATAATTATTTGATTCTAAACCTCAAATAAAAACTCAACAAAGGAAACCACAGATACCTATAATCAATTAAAGAGGTGAATCAATACCACAAGTCCCATTCATTTAACTTCAAACCCAGGGACTTATCAAAAACAGAACAAGTCAAAAAATAAATGAATAATATGCAGCACCATTACATTCAAAATTTGAATCAAACAAAAATAGGAAAGAAATTGATTCTAAACACAGAACTAATCAAAAACCCTCACGGCAAACTGATTTTTCCCTTTTAAAATTCCAAAAATCAACTAAAAATGAGAGTGGGGTAGTAAATGATATTACCTAGCTTACTTTATCGTTTTCCCTCGCCGGAGATGGGACTTTCAGTGTTCGCTGCTGCCGTACTGCCGCCACTGACAGTCCCAGTGGTTCTCAGGTGGGACGACAACTGGAGTGGTGATTCTGGACTAGGGGTTGAGAAATCGTCGAAAATGGGTTGAGAAGGAAGACAACTAGGCTAGTGAGGTGTGACAACTATTTTAAGAAGAAGAAGAAGGGGACATTGGCTTTGTTTTTGTGGGGATTTAAAGGATATTGATGCGTGTGGGTCTTGGCTAACACTGGATTTGAACGGTTCTTATCGAGCTGGAACTAGTTTGCACAAAAAAACATTGGTTAGGGGTGGCCGAACGTTGTATCCGGCGATAACCACCGACGCTTAGTCAGTGATGGGTTTAAACTCAAATGGAACAGTATGTATTGTGAGGAAAGTATCGATTATCTCATTAGAGTTGCTGAAGTTTGTATTTATATAGTGAAAATCCTGTTGAAGTTGACATGTGTCAGTCCTAAGAACTTTGCAGTGTACCTCTCCATTGGACTGTGACACCTGTCTACTGTAGAATCTCGAAGGCCACAAAGGGACAAAGCTTATTGTGAGCTTTGGGTTCGGATAAGACTGGATGCTAGAGGGTTCGGTCAGACTCCAAGGATGTTGTTGGAGCCGAACCAGACCAAGACTGAATAATATCAGATATGATAGTTCGATTTTGATTCAAGGACTCGTCGAAGGCTCAAAGGTGCAGGTGGTTGGAGATGGGGAGAAGGGCGAGCTAGGTTGTGGTGGTTCCGTGATAATGGGAAAGGAAGGTTCGGTGATGGGTGCCGGAGAAGGAGGTCAACGGAGAAGACGAGCTTAAATTTTTTTTATTTTCTCCGTTTCCTTTGTTTTGATGGAGAAGAAAACAAAATTTTTCTTTTTTATATTTTTTAAAGATGTTGACTCTCCACAAAATTTTTTTTTGCCCTCTTAAAAATGGAGACCTATTCAAGAAGAGAACGATCTCTTCTTATTTCTTTCTCTTTTTTTTTTTTAACTTTTTTTTTTAATTTTAAGATTTGGCGGTCAAAAAAATATAGGCCCCCTCATTTGGTGATTATTCTAAACCTTTCTCGAAGAGAATTAAAGTTTAATTTTCAAAAATTTTAATTGAAGACTAAGCATTTTAAGATAAGAATAGAGTGAATATTTTTTTTTCAGAAAATTCTAGAATTTAGAAAAACTATTTAGATATTTTTATTTTTATAATTTGGCTTGAGTTTAGTTAAATGGAATTTGGACTATGAAGAAAATTGGGTTTGAGCTTATTTTGATAAATTGGATTTAATTAATTAGAAATTGGATATTTGGGTCTAATAAATTAAAATCTTGGGATAAATAACAATGTGATTAATTAAAACTCAATCTTTTTCTTTTTTAAAAACATATAATTGAAATTAAATTTAAAATTAAAATCAAAATTAAATATTTTTATAAAATTGATGAAAATTTATAAAATCACTAAAATTAGGGAAATTAATGAATTTATCAAAATATTTTAAAATTTTAACGAATTGTTGGTCAAAATACAGTGTCAACGGTTGTTTCTCTTTACAAATTTTCTAAGTTGGAAGGTGGAACTTGAATAAAGACTTACATTTATTTTAACCAGCAGAAAAAATTAGATTAACATTATGGCCGAAAAACAAATGGGATTGTAAAATGGAAAACAAATTGAATTTTGACATGAAAAAAGTAAATCGAATTTTGACACTAAAAGTAAATTGAATTTTAGTAGAAAAAAAAAAGTAAAATTTTGCATTTTGGTAAAGAAAAAGTAAAATTTTGCATTTTAACAAAAAAAAAAGTAAAATTTTAACAAAATTTTGCATTTTAGTAGAGAAAAAGTAAAATTTTGCATTTTAGTAGAAAAAAAAAGTAAAATTTACATTTTAACAGAGAAAAAAATTCATTTTGGTAGAGAAAAGTAAATTGCATTTTGACGTGAAAAGTAAGTTTCATTTTGGCATGAGAAAGTAAATATATTGATATTTTGCAAAAAAGAAAAATTAAATGGATCTATATTTTGCTGAAAAATTAATGGATCTATATTTTGCAGAAGAGTAAAATGATCAATATTTTGTAAAAAAGTAAATGGATCTGTGTTTTGCAGGAAAGTAAAAGATCTGTATTTTGCTGAAAAATAAATGGATTTATATTTTGCATAAGAGTAAAAGGATCTATATTTTGCTAAAAAGTAAATTGATCTGTATTTTGCTGAAAAGTAAATGAATCTATATTTTGCAGAAAAATAAATGGATCAATATTTTGCAGAAAATGAGTTTATATTTTGCAAAAAATTAAATGGATCTATAGTTTATAGAAAAATAAATGGATATGTATTTTGCAGAAAAATAAATGGATATGTATTTTGTAAAAAAGTAAATGGACTTTTATTTTACAGAAAAGACAAATGAAATTATATTTCATAGAAAAATAAATGAATCTATATTTTAGGAGAAAAATAAAAGGATCTTGCAGAAAAGAAAAATAAATAGATTTTGGCATGGAAAATAAATTGAATTTTGGCATAAAAAGTAATATTATATTTTGGCATGAAAAAGTAAAGTAAATTACATTTTAGCAAGAAGAGTAAACTGCATTTTGATATGAAAAGTGAATTGCATTTTGATAGAAAAAGTAAATTTAAACTTTGACAGAAAATGTAAATTTGAATTAATGATAGAAAATTTAAATTAGAATTTGCATTAATGTAATTAATGGAATGAAAAGTAAATTTAAATTATAAGTCAAAATATGATGTTCTGTCTTTGCCCCTCTTTACGAATTTTATATATTGAAAATCAATAAAGAAAATGAGTAAAGATAGTGAACATCATATTTTTGACATATGGTACCTGAATTAGAGACAAATTTTTCATCTTTTTCACACTTCTTCATATCGATTCTTTTCCTTCATGTTCCAACATTCAGGAAGTAGCTATATTAAGGACTTTCATATAAAACAAGTAGATGAAGTATTGAAATAAAAAAAAAATGAATGAATGGTATTTATAATCATTTGTATGCAAAAATAAAATTTCGGTTCATGGCCCCTTTTTTCACTTTTTCAACAGGAAAGACAAAATGACTTTGTAAATATATGTAATTTGATTGACCTTGAAAGTTCATCTAGCAAATCTACAATTGAATATTTCAAACTCATATTTAGAAATAAGATCAATATGGAACACCATAGAAAAAGGCATTACCCCAAATACTGTTAGTAGAAAGTCTAAAATGACTATTAGATGAGCTCAAAATCTTGAATAGATCAATTTGATTTTAGGGTAGGGTGGGTTGGAAAAGATTCGGTTGAGAAAGAATAATTTCCCCTGATTAACATATTTGGCCATTGGTTTTACCTTTCTTTGGGATGCCTTGTTTATAGCACTACTTCATTCCAAATGTCATTTATGTTTTTCATTAAGTCATATATCCTTCAATTGCCTCTTGAAATGAGGTTTAAAGCCTGACATCATCCGAAATAATTTCACAGAAATGTGGTCTGAACTAAAGTTATTTTATTTGTCAAAGTGAATTTTACATTATCAAAGACATTTAACCAATAGGAAAACATTTCTAGTATAAAAAGGTATTCAAATTAAACAGGGAAGATAAAGCATAGAGATGGATTAAAGCTTGTCAGGTCAATAAAGTGTAAAGGCGAGTTTCAAAGTTTTTTTGGTTAAGTGGTACAAAAAAAAAAGAAAAAGGGTATCGATGTCTTCCATATTTACTCTATTGATTCCATCAATTCTATAAGTGATGTGATGACACCCTCTATTCCTTCACAGAGTTGAAAATGCCCTTGTATAACTAAACTTTAGTTCAATCATCATCTTATGATCAATTGCTCTCATGCCTCTAGAATTAATACTTAGATTCCACTATGGTGTTCTCATTAATGACTCTCCTTTGAACTATTGGTCCAATCTTTATATCTTTCTGGGGTTGGAAATGCCCCTTGAATTAAATGTTGTTCTCATCAGTATCTTCTCTTATTTATTTAATCTTGGCTTCCCCATCCCCTTATTTCTCCATAAAGGTACGTTTGTTGATTTTATTTTGATTTTCTTTTAAGAATGCCCTTTTAGATTTCAATATGTGGTTTCTTCTTCTTATTTTTTTCATTTTTTTTCTTTTCAATTTTGTGGACGCCCTTTTGGGTTTTCATCCGTGATATCAATGTAGTCAATAGTATCACATTATAGATGAATTGCTCTAACAAAGGGTGCCTCTTCAAGTTTTGATTTATAATGTTAACTGGACCATTAAATTCGACTCTAGATATATCCTTTTCACTCATTTGCCCCTAGTGTTTTCTTGTCTAAGAGAACATCATTTTACTTTTTTGTCTTCTCAAAATAACATAATTAAGTTCTCTTCTATTATTTTCACTAACAGTAAAGAAGTAACTAGAGTTTCTCTTTTGGATCCAATTCGACTACATTTATCAATTTCAGGATCAATATGATTCTTTTGGTTTGACACGAGTGAATCTATAGAAAAAATTATTCCTCATCAATCAATAGAGCACTCTCTTTTTCTCTGCTGAATTACTTGCTACTGATCCTTTAGAATAGTTCAACTAGCTAAGATAACACATGCCATTACACCTTTATAGAACCTTAATTGATTGGTGAGGCACCCTTTTACAGGGTACCATTCCTAATATCTTGTTTGAATTCTTTATGGCATGTAAACACATTTTAACTAATTTACTCCTTATTGCTTCAAATGGATATGCCTTCCATTATTTCCTAACTTCCTTTGACATTCGCTTCTCTCTTTCATGTTCAAGGGTATCACCACCCACAACATTAATGCAACCAACAAAATTAAATGGAAAGACATCACTATTTCAAGAAGTTACGAATTTATTGATTAGGTCATCTTCCATGTATTAAGATAAGTGTTAATTAGAAAAATGATCAAGATAAGACAATAATTAGAAATGCATTCATATTGATCAAAAAGTCAAATAGACAACATAAAATTCATAATAGAGTTTCAAAATTTTCGACAAACAAAATTATATTTTCGAAAGAAACACTTCTGGAACGTTCAAAATTTCAAGACTTAAAACTTCATGAAAGAAAGCAGTCATTGATGATCAAGTTGCACCACTACTTCCAACATCATAGTAATTAAGAAAAAGATTAGTGTTAATACTTGGCAGACCATCTTTAAGGGTTCAATTCTCAGCCAACCATGTTTGATAAGATGGTGCATCTTAGCCTTTAAATCCAGGAAATGTTCAGTATCATGGCTAATAACCCGAGCATGATAATTGCAATTAGCATTCGGGTTATACCAATATGAGTAAGGCCAATTTACCGGCTCTGTTGGGTATGGCCTAATCTAAAAGAGGAGATACAAGTCGTGCAGGGAAAGCAAAAGGGAAATGCCAAATCCGAGAAAGGATTCGAATTCCGATTTTCAAAACTTTTTCAAAAACTTAACTTTGCTAAAACTCTTTTAACAAAATTAAGGTTAGGCAATTATTCAAACTCTTTGAAACATTTCCATAACCTAGGCTTTGAGTATAAAACATTTTGTCGAAACTCTTTTAACAAAATCATTTAAAATTTTCAAACTCTTTGAAAATCAATTCTATGTTAAAACTATTTTAACATAGAGGGTTTAGTCATTTATCAAACTCTTTGATAAATGTGTAAACCTAGGTTTGGACCCATAACTTCAACCAAGGATATTTCACCAATTGTGAACAAAACACAAGTTGAATAAAGAAAGGTTTGAAGTAAGAATACTTCTCGCCCTCCTTCATTAAGCTCTTCAAGTGCGAAACTTCTAGCTTGAAACATACCCAACTTTTCCTAAGAGATTGTTCTCTAATTATCATCAAGAATCTTGAATCTTCTCTCTTTAGTTACCAAATGTTTGATCCTTGCTCCTTTACTTGAGAACTTGAGACTTGGGAATTGGCTTTAAACTTGAATGCTTCTCCACACTCCTTTCTCAAAGGTTAATTGAAGAAGAGTTTGTGTTTGAAGAACTCTTCTTCAAAACAAACTTTCTCTCTTAATATAGTGTGAATTTGAAGCTTTCTCTCTCTAACTCTAAGAGAGCTTATCTCTCTAATTATTGGAGAAGATGACAGAGAAAGAAGATGATGAATAGTAGCCCATTCATCTTCCTTAGGCAAAAAGATGAAGACCTAGTTAGTCTTATACCCAAATCCACCAACATCTTTCCTCAAAATGAGGAGGAAAATGGGAAAGATTTTGTTGACTTGTTGGCTAATTTAATAGTTTAATAATCTACTACATTAAGACCAAACTTAGTAGGAATCACCTTTAAACCTCAATTAACCACATCTAATTTGGATTAGACTAACATCTCATTTTAAGCCTAATTATTTTAATTGTTTGTCCAAAACCATTTCAATTAGTCATGCCCATTTGTATCTCGTACAAACTATGACATAATTGAAATTAATTCTTTTGTGAATTAAACATCAAGACATGCTAGCATCTTTGTAAATTTAATTACATGTTTAATTCAATCATCATTAACAATTAATTAAACTCTTTAATTAATCATCAATATAATTTATACAAGCTAATGGGAATTAATATATGATATGTGACTTATTAGATTCATGTTCTAATTAGTAATGGGATAAAGAAAACTCATTTATTCCTACTAAGTTTTTTAACATAATTACACACTTAGTCCCATAAGTCGTAAGTGACATCTATCATAACACATCGCGACTACCCAATTAGAAATGAATGTCGAATATCATATCCTTGACTTATGCATGGACCTCTCCATCATAATTACCGTGCACTCGAATCCCTTTTTTACGGATTTTTAATCTTCGCTAGGGTCATGGAAAAGTCAAATCCTATATGCCAGATGTTATGACCTCTATCCGGTGTGAGTTCTTGATAAACCTGGTTCCTGCTAGAAAATCTTTCTAGTGAACCTTATCCACCCTAGCCAGGGATTTTCATATCAAGAACAACCAGAAGTCATAGGATTCCTTCCTTGGTTACCCAAGTTAATGATTCCTTTCTTGGTTAAACACTTATCCCAACATACCACTAATTATGGCAACCACATGCCATATACCAATACATGACTAGCATCGGTATGCAAGTAGTAACAAACCATAGCCACCAATATGCTAGATAACATGCCAACTCAAGTCTAAGGATTATATGCACAATCATAATCTATATGATGCGATATTGACTAGTAGGTAACGACCCACGAATCCATCATCTAACGTCATTGTTTAACTTACTCATACCATGAGTATGCTCACGTGTTATCACGACATAACATGTCTGTAGCATGCTACTCACTACCTCTATAATAATAAGTATCTCATACTCATCATGGATGACAACAGAGGTGATGGTCTTCCGGATTAATGACGTCCCTACCAATAATCCTATGACTATGAACAACCTTTAAAGCATCTGTTAAAAGGGCAATCTGTGACTCATATTCTCAAACTCTTTGAGAGTAGATTCCCTATATAATACTTAAGGGACGTATATATGTTAGATATAAGGAATGTTTTCATTTAAAGAACATATATACTAAAGCCAGTTAGGTTTTCATTTACATTCACATGTTGAGTGTAAGCTCTAGAGCATACACTGCTACAAATCTCCCACTTGTTATCTAAGACTCATCTTTGAAGATGGAAGTCTAACTGTTAATTGACTCATAGCTTTAGTCAATGGATTTACTGTGTTACCAGCTGACACTATTTTTTGCCTTACATGTCCCAATGTCCTTGTCCGAATAAATGCTTTTGCCTTTCTGTGTGTTTGGATTTCCAATGAGACCTTAGTACCTTTACTAGAGCAATGGCTCCATTCCTTCCCAGTAGAGAGAAACTAGTTGTCATATGGTAGGAACCACACTTAGTTCTATTAC